>ML850550.1:0-11076 GCA_009831015.1 Picea engelmannii
TGTAATTAGAATTATGGAAAAATAGAAACAAATAATGCCTTTTTATTTTTATTTTCACAAGATCATCATATCTGATAAAAGAAATAAATAGATCTAAATTAAATTCTGAGTATAAACAAAATTTCTTAGGTGAAAAGACAAACCTCAATCTTACCTCCTGATATAAGAAAGATGTACCTATCACATGTGTGGATGGAAACCTTTATAGTATGCTCAGAAATAGTTTTAGGTTCATGGATCAAACCTCTAGGGTTTGATCTCTATCATAAGGAATTAGGAACAGTTTTTCCAAGGTACAAACCATCACAAGACAACTGCAACAAACAAAACTCAGATCTGAAAAGATAGTCCAAAAAGGAGGTCACACCATCATCAAGAGAGAACAACTAAGGTAGCTGCAACAAATAAGAGAGTGACGAGTGAGTGAGTGTGAGTGTAATAGAATGATAAAGGGTAGGGTCTTATTTATAGTTAGGGAGGGGGGTTAGGGAAATTTAAAATTATAATTAAATATTGGCATTTAATTAATATAAATATTAATTTAAATGTCAATTAATATTAATATTAATTACAAAAACCCTAAACACATATAAAACCCCAATCGCATAAATAAAACCTCAATCACATAAAACAACAAGGGGGTACCTTTTAAGACAAAGTCAAGGGGGGGTCCATAATGGAAAAACATGTCCATCTTCATAGGCACTCCTAGGTCTCATGGACCATCTCGGGAGAGAGGAAGAGGATCACACATGAACACATCTTGGTATTGCACCAAGACATACCTGGTCAAATACCAGGTTTCCCTAGAACAAATATGGGGGCCCTAGAACACATATAGGGTCATATCCACCAATGTAAAATACCAAGGATCAACCCATGCATTAGGAAAGGGTTCCATAGAACACATCCAGGGGCCCTAGAACACATCTAGGGTCTTATATCAACCACCAAGGAACACATCCAGGGATCAATCCAAGCACTGAGAAAGGATTCCCTGGAACACATCCAGGGGCCCTAGACACATCTAGGGACTTATATCAACCACCAAGGAACATATCCAAGGATCAATCCAAGCACTAAGAAAGTATGATACCTTAGGAACCCTACCATTTGGATGACATTTTCTTCCCAGAAGGAAGTGAGAAGATGCCTAAAGTTCCCAATGATATATAACTGTACTACTTAGCTTCCATCTTGTACCAAAGGATAAAAATTGTATCGTTGCGTAAAGGAGGACTATTTGGAGGCAGAGAGATAGTGAGATTGCAATAAACCATTTGGAGGACTAGCCATCATGAGATTGCAGTACACCCAAGTTGAAATGATCACTTGAGGTGGAAAGATGTGAGATTTCAATGCACCCTTTGGAGTGTATTGCAATCTCATGATGTCTGGGCCTCCAAACGGTTCATTGAAATATCTCTATCTCTCGTCTTCCAAATGGTCCTTTAAATTTTGGTGCACTTCAATATCATAATCTCTAAACCTCAAAATGGTCATAATGTTCATTTCAGTAGGTTCCATTCCTCCAAATATCTTGTCAGCAATAAGAAACTACCATTTTTGGCAGCATGTTCGGATCCATACATTCATGTTAGAATTTATCCATATATTCATGTTATATTTATCCATTGGTTAACCATAAACCTACAATCACAAATCCATAATATATTGAGGACAGTCAAAATATTATACATACCTAAGTGGTGATTTTTAAATTTAGCAATCAAACATAACAATTCATAAAACATTAAACATAACTAGAATTTATGGCTATATAAACTTATATGCTGAAAGGAGCAATCACACCTGATATGATGAACTGGTCGACAGTATAGTTGGAATAGTTGGCCCTGCATTTTTCTCTTCAGTTTTATGTCTCTCTATTAGTCTTGAGCTTCCCTCAATCCATGAAGAAAGATCTTAAAGTACCTTCCAAAATCATTCAACCTCCATAAATATCTAAAAAATCAATACAAGTAATATTTGTAGAACATTATTTAATCTAAGATGAATTTTTATGAGAGTGTCATAACATACCTAAATGAGATCCTCTTGGTTTTGATAATAATTTATTAGAGCCACACGTCTAATATTTGATTAAACTTCCTCCCTTGATCTAAAGTAGCAACATCAAAGTCAACATTAACTTTGTTGTTGCTCTGTTGGATCGAGGGAGGTTTGCTCCAATATTAAACGAATCAAATAAATTATTCTATAATGAACAGGGCCAACCACATGAAGGAAGAAGCTCTTATGGCTTCTCCCCCCCCCCTCACATCACTCTCAATTTCCCAATACCCAACATATAAATCTATTGAAATATTTATAGCAAAAACAAACATATATACATACCAATATTCACAATTGTTTACAATGAAATAAAATGTTTCCTTGGTCCATTTGGTGTGACTGGAATATGGTGGAAATAGATTTTATATTAAATAATTATTAAAATATTCATGTGCATCATCATTTAGCACTTTTAGTCTACCTCTTCTTCTTAGCTCTATAATTCCTAATCATTTCATCAATATCTACGTCTTTGTTCTCTGGGTGCTCTTCAAAATCTGATTGTGATTGCATCCTATCATGCACAACATGACTAGTCGTGGGTTACTCATGGTGTAATGGAGGCCACTGTGATGAGGCATCACCTACAAAAGAAAAAAAATACAATATTTAAATGGCCAGTTTTTATATATCATTGAACTAGTTCAGTAATATTAAAAAAAACACTCGCAATGCCATTATTTACCTAGTGCAATGTTCAGCACCATTGGAATGGTTTCCCCTGCATGCTCCTCTTGAAATGTATGAGCCTCAAGTACAACATTCTCTGCAATTGAGACCAAAAAATTTATAAGGACAATCATAAATGTATAAGTAAAAAAAAATAGAAGTACAAAATGTATAAATACAAAATTATTAAGTATATGATTAAAATACAACCATATTACCGTCATGTGTCAGCTCGGTCGTAGCACCATCACGGGGCTATGCCCCTGTGGAAAATTGGGATTGAATGGGATCAGAACCATCTCCTAGTTGCAAACTACTATCAACACACTACTCTCCAATACTAGTGTGTTCATTGACATTATTGATCCCCTGATTAAAACAAAGTTGTAAATATTAATAATATCCAACATGATTCTATTCTTTTAATAATAAAGGTTAATGTGGATTGAATTTTATTTACCTTATCTTGCAAATTGGTTCTTGGTATCTGCCCCAAGATTTTTTGGCGTTCAACTACCGCTTTATAACCGCACTTTTAACCAAGTTGGAGGTCTTCCTCCATGGTTTCAATACCGAACTTGTCACCCTACATTGCATAAGAGTATGTATTTTTTATGTTATTCATTGCAATTACCTAAAATGTTTAAGGCGATACAAATAAGCTATTTAGGTACTTACAATTCATGAGTGAAACTTCAAGTAGCTTCCCTGGCCTAGCTTGTGATGGACACATTTGGAAAGCCTTGATTTTTTGGCCTTTGACGTGTCAATCAACCTATCATCAAAATTTTCAAGAATGTTAGTATATACCACAATTTTAATTACATCTAAAAAAAAAATGAAGGTACTCAATTGAAATTGTAATTTACCTTCTGGGACCAGAGGGTGTTTTTCCTTCATTTGCCAATTTCTTCTCTTTTGTGTCGTCAATTAGGGCCTTCCACTCCCTCTCTGGAATCATCAGAGGATGATCGTACCTATCATTTTGTTTCAAGTTATCTCTATATGTTTCTTGCATATATTTTAAATATTGACTAGTTGCGGCGGTGGCCAAGGTCTTATTAAATGTATATACACCAAAAAGGATTTCTAGATAACCCATCAATTCTTTTTTGAGGTTGGAATTTTGGGAATTCTACCTCTCCTGTATGGTGGGCCCAAATATTAGCAAAGCCTTATTCTCCAAGGACCTGTAAAAATCGTTGTTCCCTACACATAAAATGATTATATGATTATTAATTTAAAAACAATAATTTAGATGATTTATATTTGTCTACATAGAGAACATGAAAAAAATAAAATTTTAAAAATTACCGAGGACTTAAACCTGCTTTAATGGAATCCCTTCCTTGTTGACCATAAAGGTGCCCTTAAGGGTCCCTGTGCTAGTGCTGGAAGTAGGCCAAAGCTTAAAGAAAGGTTATTTTGGAAAAGAAGGTATGCATGAGGAAAGCAACATTTGGAAGAAATAAAAACACACGTGCATGCATGGAAGACCTAACGACGTTAGGGTTAGGGTTTTTGCAATAAATTTTAATGGTTAGCGAGCCAGAAACGTATAAAATATAGATACCTAGGTCTCATAGAGAGGATATCAAGGAAATAGAGTAGAGAGGAGGAGTCCTGCTTTGGTAACTAGTTGTAATTTTTTTATATACAACCTAATTTTGTAAGCTGTTGAGTTGGAGAGGAGTAAGGAGGGTAGATATTGAGGGTTATATCACAAGCTGAGGAGCCTGATGCGATCTAGTCCACCTCACAATATATCTCAAACCGACTGAGAAGGGATGTAAAGTGTGTGACACTGTAGTTTTGGAACTACTATAATAAAAGAGCTTGGGATCTAGATCTTTGTGGATGTAGCCCAAGTGGGGGGTGAACCACGCTAAAACCTATTCTATGTGATTGAATGCATGTGTTTATTTATTGTTTCAATAGTTGTTAATATGATGAATGAATGAGTTGATTACCTTTCTTTCACAATCGTGAATAACAATTTATTGCATTAATAAGTTAAAATATAACTTGCAGTGTACATTTCAAAGATCTCTAGTAAATCCTAGGCTGCAAGCACATGATTATTGTAGCCACCCAATAAGAATATCTTAGGTGATGCTACGCAGTGGAATCTGTGCGCTACGTTTCCTTCTGGTTTACCAGGAGGGCCGATAGTTTTAGAGGTTTTGTTGGAATCCCAATAGACATGAACCCTGGGTCACTCAAGATAAAGGTATAAACTCAAATAAGAATAATAACCAAAAAATAGTTCTATTTCCATTGGTTGGAACAATAGAGGATTGAGTATATGGGATCTGTTGAAAATCTGTTAAAAGATATGTAAGATCTGTGGAATACGGTTCAAGAGAATACTAAAACAAACGATGAGAAGGAGAAACAATGAGCTGCTAGAAGGGGATGTTGAGACCATGGAATCCCACAAAAGCAGAGATCAAAAGCTGGATCAAGACAAAGGAGTTGGATTTTGCACATAAATATAATAGAAACCATATAGTAACACCCCAAAAATATATTGAGAAATACGTGTTTACTGATATGCATGAAGGATTTTTTGTGATTTTCCACACTTATTGTAGGAGTGGATACTAAGGTTGAAGGATAACCGCGCAATGAACAAGATTCGATGGTTAGAGTGGACCTAAGTACAAATTGAATAGATATAGCATGTGAACAACAAATTCACCCACGCAGTAGATTTTTGGCTTGAAGGTATTGTAGCAGGCTTTATAACATAATTTGCAGTCGATACAAGGAATTTGTACATCGCAGCAGAGGAATTTCTATGTGGACATCGAGGAGGGTGTATTATATCATTGTATACTTCTGTTAATATCTTGTTGTATAAAAAAGGTGTAATTACAATGGATTCAGAAAGATAAACTTCCCTATGTGCATGGGGGAATGGGGGAAGCACTGACATAAAGAGGAGAAATGGAAGGAGGAATGGATAAGGGAAACAAGGAGGAACCCTTGGACCCATTCATGATGGATGACAACCAGATAAAATGGATCATGGCGACATCTAGAAAGACGCACAGTGGAGTACCCTATCAGTACAAGGTGAATACTAAGAAGAGAGTCGTAGTCACGAGGGAAGGCTTAATGAGCGATGAATAAGAGGTAGAGGATCTCCGGGTTGTGGAGTAGATTGAGGAAATCTTGCATGCAACATATGAGAGGAATACAAGAGGTCTAAGAGCGGGAAGTGAAGGAAGAAATCCTTTCCATATTAATGTCAGTGTGGAACCCATAAACCCATGTTCAACTAATACACCAAAGAAAACACCATCATTTAGACAACCACATTTCGGGGGAAGAAGGACAACATGAAGTACATCTACACGAGCAACAACAATTGGAGGAGCCATATCAGGAAGAACTAGTCAAGTATCCACACCGTGCAGAGGTAGTATTTCAACATTTAGGATGACAGGACATGATCCCACCATTAGGTTACCATAATTCAAAGGATAAGCATCAGAAGATCTGGAAAAACATTTGTTTATCTGAGAAAAGATTTGGGAAGAAAAACAAATCACAAATGAAGATACTAAACTTGCACAACTATCGATTACACTAAGTGATCGTGAACTAGATTGATATATGAGTTCAGTGACAAAAAATCCACCAGGGACAACCAGAACGATTGAGGACGTCAAGAAATTGTTGATAAATGAGTTCCAGAAGCCAAGTTCAGAAGATCAGTACATGAATGAGATGATAGAAATTAGATAGAAACCAAGAGAATTTGTATGGGAGATTGATTAGAGATTCAAGCGACTGAAAGGTAAGTTGAAATATCTCATGACCGATATGCAGCATAGCCATTTGTTCATCAATTCACTGCTACCACACTTAAAATACCCATTGCGACAATAGAATTTCCAGACACAGGTAGAGGCTTTGCAGGAAGCCCTGCAACTCGAAGAAAACCAATATCAACAGACGGATCCAGCCATCGAAGAAATCAAGGAGGATTTGAATAAATTAACATTCCAACTAAATCAGAGAAAAAGTAAGTAAAAACGAGAATTCGTTTAGTGTACCACATGCAGGACAAAAGGACACCACAAGAACGAATGTCCAACATTCGTGCAGTATATGGAAACAATAATTCCAAATCCATTACCAATAGGAGGAATATGGTGCGAAATATGTAAGAAACCGGGCCAATATCCATATCACTGTCCAATGATGTAGAAATATGATGTCAGAGCCTCGCTCCAAGCCAGCTACGTGCTAGACAACCAACACATCAAAGCACACATTCAATGGAGAGGAGAGGTGCAACCCTCTCACTTTCAAATTCTGAATTTGAATTAAATGTATTAAATGTTGTAAGGCTGGTATAGCCAAAAGCCATGCATGTGCGCAGGCTTTAAATAAAGGTTGCCTTAAATGGTTGTAAGGCTGAGATCTAGATCTGATTCATACTAGACAGCCATTCAATGTAATTGAATGTAAATTAATGAGAGTTGGTGAGATGGAGGGAAGATCTGGAGGAGCCCCCTTTTGTAAAAAGATCCTTGGTATCTCTAGGATTAGTCGGTAGAGAGAGTTCTGTGGGAGAGTAGAAGCAGAGACTTTGTTGCAGTCCGATATTACCCATATTGTAAATGGACCTTCTGAGATTAATATAAAGGTAGTTTTACCTGCATGTTGTTTTTCATGTGTTTATGAGTTCATGGATGAATGCTTTCGTGTGTGTATCCATTCTATGTTGTGAATGTGTGTTAGTTACATTTGCAGGTTACATACATAAGTCATTGTCTGTTGGGTTCTTTGATTGTAGGTCTTGTTCTTTGTGGCTTCATGCAATAGGTTGCATGACAGAACACTGCGGGTTCTGTAAGCCAGTGCATAGAGTGCACTTATGAATTCTACGGAATTTGGACAAAGTTGTGCTAGGAGGGTGCACCAGAGGAAGTATTAGACCCAGGGAGAAGCCTCAAGGTTTCTAAACACCTTGGAGGTAATACTGTGTAGTGGAAGGAATAGAGAAAACATAATCACTGAGGGTTTTGTGGAAGCTCTGCCAGAAGGGAATTGAGCAAGTGCATAGAGTGCACAAAAGAACTCTATTTTGAGTTCAGAGGAAGGAGAAGTGTCGAGAGGAAAGAAAAAAGTTTTGAGAATTCTGTGAGACTCTTCCAAGAGGGCATTGAGAAAATGCATAGGATGCATTGAGGAGAACTCTATTTTGAGTTCAATGAGAAAACAAAATCACTGAGGATTCTGGAGAACTCTGCCAGGAGGGCATTGAGTTGGTGCAAGTGTGCACAGAAGGAACTCTTTCAAGTTTTGAGATAGGAGAAGTGTCAAGGCGAAAGACACTCACAGAGTTGATGAATACTCTGTTTGTTCAACAAAGAGTGCTTGAGCAGGAGGTTGCCAAGAGGGCACCAAATTCCCCTTTGAAGGGAGAGAAAAGGGTTGAGTTCCTTAGAGGTTTAAGTTCTAAATCTCAGGAAGGATAGTGTTGTTGTGCACAAAGTAACAACAAAGTGGAGTAGGAGGTCAAGAAAATATTCGAGGTTTCACAGTCAACAAAGCTCAGGAGGGACAACATTCCTAGAACATAGGTGAGATCCAAAGGAATTGAGCTCGCAGGGGAAGCGAAGGCCGGGGCCTTTTGGAGAAATAAATCTTCCAAGGGAAAGGAAGAAGGGAGTACTCAACGTAGAGCACAACTTCCGTTAGATCATATGGAGAGGTGAGATATGGGTCATTGAAGTCTACATATAGATGCACTCAGGAAAGCACAAAAGGGAGAGAAAGAGATCTGAGTTGTCAGATCTAGTGCAAAGAACCAATAGTCATCTGATTCAGAGGAAGACACACAGAGTTTAATCTCTGGGAGGTCGTGCAGGAGAGCAGCTGAAATGGATGGTGGAGACACTTCCTGGAGAAGTGAAAAAATCCCGAGAGCCATAGGATCACACCAAGTTGCAAGGGATTTAATCCCTTAGAAGCATCCCAGGAGAAGAGATGAAATGGACGGTGAGAGGCCTTTGTGAAAGAAGTGTCGAAGTTGCGAGAGTCGTTGGATCATTTCGCGGGGTTTGTGAGTTTGGAGGGTAGAGAAAATTCTTGGTTTCTCCAAGTCTTGAGTCACAAGGAGTAGGGAAGGAGATCCAGACCATTGGATCCAAGCCACAGGAGAACCATTGGATCAAAACCTCCGTGTGGTATCATGTATCGAGCGTTCAAAGGTTGAAAGAATTTATTTTTGACTGCAGAAGTCACGAAGTGCCGAGCGCCGAGGGCTCGTGCGAAAATGTGGCACATCCATTAGGTGGGGACCGTATAGTTGATAGGTGGCATAACAACAAGAACCCAGAGAAAGGTGGAATCGAGTGATAGGTGGTGAAAACACCTCTCCTGGGAAGGAGTGAACCCATTGTTGACTTATTGTGTTTTGGGGTTTCGAAGGGTGAAGAAGTTGCACCTTGATTGCTAAGGTCATGAAACACGAAGAGCTAAGGTCTCGTGCAACAGATGGCAACGACACAGCTTGTAAGAAGAGTACATTGGAGGAGACAAGTGGCATGTATGCATCTCTTTTCCAGAGCCCACATAACATTGACCTTTCGTGTTTCGGGGATTCACAAAGGAGGAGCATGAGGGCTCAACACACCAACTCACGAAGTTGTGAGTTGTGAGTAGTGCTAGTGCTTAGCCCTTGCTGGTGGTTATGTGTAGAAGGCGCTATCAAGGAGGGATCCATACTCGTATCGCATCTCAGGTATTAGAGGTTTGGAGTGCAATAGGAGTCGAGGGTCTTTGACTCACGATCTTGCGAGATCGTGAGTTGAGAAAGTGCCTTATTGATTAAGGTCTAGGTCAAGGGACAAAGTCACATGGAAGGGACTCAAGGGAGGAGCTAACATGGGTTAAGCCCTTGGAAATTCGGTGACTGAGAGTTGGAAGGATAATGGATCAACCCTTCCACTCCACCGAAATGAGAATTACGATAAGTGCCTTTGGGTGTAGGCCTTGGTCATAGCATCGTGGTCGCTTGGAGGAGGTGAAGCTCGCGCCTTGTGCATGTTCACGGAAGTGGGGTTTCTGAAGGACCTGTGGATTGGATTCATGAGGTTCCAAAAGGGACTCGAGGGAGCCACTTCAGCTAGAGGGGAATTTAGAATGATCCTATGTGGATCTTGCTCTGAGGGTCAGGGGTTTGCGTCAAGTGGTATCAGAGCCTGATTTTGTCTCTATATTTCAGGTAGAGGGAGCTAGAGGAAAAAGAGTAGTTGGATATGCATCATTTGGTATCAGAGTTGGATTTGAATTCTGTAAGTGATAGAGGCAACTTACAGATGGAGGAAGAAGAGAACAGGGTGTTGAAACTCTGTGGTGATTGTTCGCAGATACGCATCAATTAATAGATAGTCAGGTCGACTGTAAGGAGAGGCTGGAAGCACTCACGGTTGCAGAGTGACAACAACAAGTTTTCTAGGAGGGCAGACAAGAATAGGAAGATTGATATTGAAGGCCATGGACGTGGTGGAAAGAAGAACCATCAATAGCATAGAAAAGATGAGATGGATAAAGAGCTCAGTGAGATAAGATCTAGGATGGAGGAGCTTGCAATGTAGATGCAGCAGGATGAAAGAGAACAATGGGTGTATGAATGGCCCATCAGGAAGAAGGTGAAGTGGCCAGTCAAGGAGTTGTTGGCCAAAACACAGCAAAGGTTGTTAAAAATATGATTGAGGTATGCTAAAATCCTCAGAGACATAGAGGAAGTAGTTCATGTGTGTGAACCAGAAGTTAGGAGAAATCTCAGTGATGATGAGGAGAAGAGATCACTAGAAGATCTCGTGAACTGCCAAGAAGGCAGTGAAGAAAGTTCATATTATCAGATGGGCAATGTGATGGGATTGTTGGAAGATCTCATAGACTGCCAGGTGGGCAGGGAAGAAATCCCATATTGCCAAGTGGGAAAGGGAGAGCAAATGAGACTGTCTGAAAGTCTCATGAACTCAGGGATGAGTTCAGATCAGCGAGAGGAGCTGATAGAGAAGGATCATACACACTTTCTGATCATTGGGGGAATTGAACTATTCCTGCCACATAGCCCAAGGGAGGCCAAATCCTATGTTGTATATACAACAACAACAGGAGAAGGACAACCAACAGTGACTATCATAGAGGAAGAAGAGGTGGAGCCAGTGTGGAAATCTGCCCCAACAAAATAAGAACATGCAGATAAGATACTCACTCCATGGGAGTTGGAGTTAGAAATGCTGGAGGATTGGTTAAGCCATCTAGAGCCAGTAGATGACTTCTGAGAGAAGGCAGTCATGT
>ML850551.1:9001-31852 GCA_009831015.1 Picea engelmannii
ATATGTAAATTCCAATTTTACTATGTAACAACGCTGCATGGCAGTGGAGTCCCTGCCAGGTTGGGATGGGAGTAAATGTGACCTAGTACAAACACGTGGCTAGAAAGTTGAAATACATTGAAATACTTTTATACATAGGAAATATGTACTTTTGTAATGGATCGCGGGTTGTCGGGCTGGCGATATACAAAAAGTATCGATAGTTCCACGATACAAAAATTGGGCCTCTGATGTTCTCTGCGATACATAAATGGAAGAGTGGAGTTGCGGACTATAGAAATTCATCACAAATAAAAAAATTATACATACAAAATATGTACTTGTATAAAGTAGATATTTAGTTTTATACATACGAAATTTCTACTTTTATAGAGTATGGGGAAGATATTTTATAGAGGATGCAGGGAGCCCTCATTTCATACTTAGCTAGTTTTTGGATCGCGGGTTCTCTGGCTGGCGGGTTCAAAATTGGGCCTCTGATGTTTCGTGGCCTACAAATAGCACCGATAGTTCCGCGATATACAAAATGACAGGTGGAGTTTATTTTTATTTAAAACTAAGGATTTTATTGGACAAAAAGATATAGCATTGCCGAATTAGTTTTCTTTGCACACGTTTTATAGAGCATGCATGGAGCGACCATTCCATACTTTGCTAGTTTTTGGATCGCGGGCATTGTCGAATCAATTTTCTTTGTAATTTATCAAAAAATAATAATGTCTGTTACATGTTTCTGGAAATTGGCTGGTTCAAAATTGAGTCTCTGATGTTCCATGGCCTACAAATAGCACCGACAGTTTTGCGATATACAAAATGATAGGCGGAGTTGCGGACTATAGAAATTTAAAAAAAATTAATGTCTGTTATACAATAGAATAGTAATAACATTTTCCCGAATTAGCTTTCTTTAAAACTAAGGCTTTTCTTGGACAAAAAATATATAGCATTGTCGAATTAGTTTTCTTTGTACACATTTTATAGAGCATGCAGGGAGGGGTCATTCCATACTTCGCCATTTTTTGGATCACGCGTTCTCGGGATGGTGGTTTCAAAAATGGGTCTTTGTTGTTCCATGCCCTACAAACAACATCGAGAGTTCCATGATATACAAATTGAGAAGCGACGTTGCGAACTATACAATACAAACTTATTATAAAATAAATAATGTCTGTTACATATCTCTGGAAATTACATCAACATTTAAAACATCAACGTCATTGAAGACAAAAAAATTGGCATACAATAGGAGACAAGAAATGTAGCATATCCGAATTAGGTTTATTTGGAACAAACAAGAAAAGGTTCCTGGAAACCCAAAATTTAGTATACAATAAAGGCATTGTCGAATCGATTTTCTTTGGAATTTATCAAAAATTAATAATGTTTGTTACATGTTTCTGGAAATTTAAATGCATTTGTCATATAGACTGGGATTGGGGCTCCCTCGGACCATAAAAATAAATAAGTACAAGAATCAGGAACGTTGAAAGAAGTGCGCGACAGTAGAGAGGAAGACCTGAAAAGAAGAAATTGGAAGTTAAGAGTGTTTGGTTACAGTTTTCTATTGAAAGAGGACATAAGTGGATTGATAAAGAAGAGAAGATGAAAACATAGACTTAAACTGGATTGATAAAAAAAACAAGATGGACGTATAAACTTACTATGAAGCTGATGCGTTTTTGTTGCTGTGGTCGATGGGCATTATAGTCCTATTGACCGGTTCTTGCCCTTCCTGGACGAGGCCGCCCATTCTCTCTTGGAACCATTCTTCGATGTATCTTTTCATGGGGGTTGTGTTGGTTTCATCCCGGATTTCTATGTCATAAAGTTCATTTTCTAATTTCCTTAGATCCATTGAAATACTATGCAGAGTCTGTTCAATTTGTTCATTGTGTGAGGCATAGTCCAGTACCCAACGCTTGTGCTCATCTAGACGATATTCAAGTATGTTGTAAAACTTTTCGAAAGACAACCCCTTTAAAATATCAAATTGTTCCTTGAAGGCTTCTTTGGTGAATGAAAATGATTTGAGAATTAAGTTAGGATCTTCAACTTCGTTGGTAGTTCCATCTATTACCAGCTGGACCAGGCTTGTGAATAAATCTTCCTTTTCTGATATGACTTGTTTACATGACTTGAAAATGAGCTGCAGGTTGTCAACTTTCTTTTGCCAGCATGCTTTCACTTTTTTGGTGTGCTTTGACGAGGGGAGTTTCTCCTGTCTTCTTTTCAGTTCCGATGTGTTGTCGGCATATTTGGAAAAAGGGGCTAGTACCTGATCACAGAAAAGTTGTTCATTTTTTAAATTCGTCTCCAATTGTTCTAGCAAATCATTGGCCTTCTTTCCGAAGGAAATTAAATTTTGCGATGTTTCCCAGGCTTTAGTAACTACCTACATTATTTTGTTGATGTTATTCTCTACAAGGGCTCTAGAGAATGCAAGGAGGGCAGAGGATACTTTCATCTTCGCTGTAGTGGTAGCATGCACAATTTTTTCCAAAGGACTGGCAAATTCTAGAGTTGCAAAGAAAGCCTACTCAAATTCGTTGAGGCGCTATTTCATATTGGCATTTTCTGTCTCAATTCCTCAAATGGAAGCATGAAGAATGTCACTGGTTCCCTGGTGAAATTGGCAGATTTGGAACGACAACATTTCACTAAAGTTAATCTCTGCACGAGATTTGCCTTTCCTGTTTGTTACATCTCTATTTTCAATGACTAGAATTTTAGGTTGGCTGTCAAAAATAACGCTCTGGATTACGAAGGATTCATCTATGTCAAAAAATTCTGTGTCCAATATTTCCACCGCGGACGACCCAATTTTCTGCATGTCCTCAACTTCAATTTCAAGTTGCAGCTTTTCACTTTCAATTTGGGGTTCCTTCGCCTGCCCTGCATTGTTTTTTCTCTTCTTCGTCAGTTGAATTTTGTGAGAACTATCAATATTTATGCGATGAGGGTTCTTATCTCCTCCTCCATTCGAAGATTTCTGGGTTTCTTTCTTACTGGGGTGGACCGCCGAAGCGATGCTCTGTGATGTCGTTCTCTTGGGAGTGTTGGTGGGGGACTAGGTACTCTTCTCACCGAATACGTTTCCATGTTGTCTGTACAATTCAGTGGTGCTTTGCAATCTCTCTGCGTTGCAATCGACAGAAGCATGATTGTTGTCGACACTGTTCTTGTCTTGGGTTAGGTGTGTATGGATAAAAGAGGCGTTAAATCCAAAACCAAGTAAATGTTCTCGAAAAATGACATTAGGGTTGAACCCTTTTAGCCTTTCAACGTACGTTAGGTTCAATTTCTTTAAATGGGCGGAAAACTCGTCAATCTTGTTGATGTTTCTGCACACGAAGTCTCCGACTTTCTAGGGCAGAGGAATGAACTGTTTTTTTTTCTCATCATGGAAAAAATGCAACCAGTGGTTGTATTGCCTTGCTATTTCTGCAACAAACATCTTGTCTGTGATGTGGCATGGAAGGAAGGCAAGATTTTCCTTATATCCAAAGACCATGAGGACACTGTGATTTTCCTCTTTCTCAAGTGTGCCCTTCCTGTTCAAAAACTTGGTTGCCTGGCCAGACATCTGCAGAGCATCCTTGCCTAATAGTAAATATTTGAAAACTGAGACAAAGCCATTAAAAACTTCATAAAAACAATGGCAGAGGCCTTGTGTCTCCACAGTGCCTCATGCCAAAATGTTACTGGGTCGAATCCACATTTTATTTTATTGGAAAGAGAAAGTTTTGGAAACAGACAACAATACACAATTGCGAAAATCAAGTAGGATGGCATATAAAATTGATTCGATTATTTGAATCGTGACAACTGGGAGCAGAGCTCAATCGAAATTAGCTTCCCCCAATCGAAAATGTATTTTTCCTTGACTGTGAAATACAAAATATAAATAATTATATGGGCAATGCTTGTTGTGGATGCCTGTCCCGTTATTCTTGTAACCAACCAAGCAATTTACCGAAATGGATTTCTAAAGGAACTTACCTGCAGCCTTGTGATATCTTCAGGAACTGTTGTCGGGTCTTCTAGGAAGTCCGCTAAGATGTCCAACCCATTATGATGTTTTTATAGAAACTGTTTGTAGTCTTGTCCTCTGAACGTCAATGTTGGGTTCGACAATTTTAACATCTTGCGGAAGAGCTGAGGTGACAAAGAAACAGGAGAATGGTCGCGCAGTGGAATAATTATTTGGCCTGGAATATATTTTTTGGTGCACCAAGAGACCACCTCCTTAGATTCAAAAACCTCAGGAACGCAGCATGCACGAGCTATTCCATAGGTCCAAATCACTTCATTTTGGGCGGAACATGATGAATAGTAAAAGTATGCCCTGGACCAGTGAAATATATGGTCCTCTTGTGGAAACATATTTACTGTATCTCCACAAAAATGTTGTCGGCCTGGTGCCATAAGTCTACAAGAATGTTTATTTGTTCCAACCGATGAATGAAATGAAAAGTTGGAAGGGATAATATAACCCTGCACAAATTTTGGTCGAAAGCGTGTGAATGGGAGATGTCCTCGAGAATTTCGTTGATTAATGACAATTTGGATGACTGTTGCATGATGTATTGTTAACATTAAAAAATACTAATTGCATACATAGAAATGCCAACATGTTGGATATTGCAATGAGTGATTAAGCATTGTATATTTCTTGAGCATCCCAAGATGAGGACACGTGTTGGAGATGAACAACCAGAAGGGAAAAAATAACTCTCCGCACATCTTGGTTTAGTGCGTAATAATGGGAGATCTCCTTGAGGTTTTCAGTCATTAATGACAATGTTGAGGGTTCCTACATGGTCAATTGTTAGCATGAAAGGTTTCTAATTACATAGTAAGAAAGTACAGAGGTCGCGGGCAGGGGAAAAAAGACAGCTACAAAACAGGGTTGCAACGTACAAGCATTGAGGGTGAGGGCACGAGGGTCAAATTGTATGTCTCAGAACTTTTTGAGTGAAATACACGTAACAACGAAGAGGATATGGTAGGATAGCCTAAAGCACATGAAGTTAGTGGGGATGGAAGGTAGCGAGAGATACTTTGAAACATTTGTGAGCAGTGGTAGAGTGACCGTGCTGGAATTGTAGATTTTGTGAACCTGACAACAGGAGAATCCAAAACAGGTTGAGAAGGTGTCTGCAAAGGAGGCGAGGTTCGGACCTTCTAATTGTATCGCTACAAACATTTGAATGCATAATTTGTAACATGGAAGAGCGAACGATGTCGGAATCCGGTAGTCAATTTGTATATTGCGAAGAGTGTAATCCCAACTATTTTGTACCTCTGTGTCCAATTGTCAGTACTAAGAGCTAATTTAGTATTCAAAATATTTTTTTAGATACTGTTAGATAGTTCATAGGGACTAGCATACATAAACAATGACAATCTCCACCCCGCCAGTCCTGCATTCCGTGTGTCAATTTGTATATCGCGGAACTACAAGCACTGTTTGGAGGACACGAAACAATGGAAGTGCAATGTTGAGTCAGCCACTCTGCAGGTTTTCTTGTCAATTTGTATATCGCGGAACTATGGGTGCTATTTGTAGGCTACAAAACAATGGAGGTCCAAGTTTGAGCTCGCCTGCCCAAGAACCCGTGATCCAAATTGTCGCTAGATATCAAATGCGGAATTTGTACATGCTCTATAAAATATCATGGGAATTAGTACATGCTCTATAAGATATCATGTGCATACTTAGAAGTGGAATTATAGATCACGGGAAGAAAAAAAAGGGAAAAAGAACGGATTAGTTAGCAGTGGAATTGTAGATCACATAAATTTAGAGTGGAATATGTATATAATGGAAAAACATTGAAAGCATCGAAATAAACAATAGTCGGTCGGATTCATTGTCTGATTATATAGATGGAGATAAACATATGTCAACCCGCCAATGCTGGAGCTGCATATTTCATGAACCGGGAAACAGGAGGATCCAAAACAGGTTGAGAAAGTCTCTGCAAAGGAGGCGAGGTACGAACCTTCTAATTATATCACTTCGAACATTGGAATGCATAATCTATAACATGGAAGAGAGGACGATGTCGGAATTCTGTAGTCAATTTGTATATTGCGGAGAGTGCAATCCCAACTGATTCATAGCTCTGTGTCCAGTTGTCACTACTAAGAGCTATTTTAGTATTCAAAATATTTTTTTAGATACTGTTATACAGTGAAAAAATAAAAACTAAAATAATTTTTTAGATACTGTTAGATACTTCATAGGGATTAACATTCGTAAACAATGGCAATCTCCACCCCACCAGTCCTGCACTCCATCTGTCAATTTCTATATCATGGAACTGGGAGCGCTGTTTGGAGGACACAGAACAATAATAGTTCAATGTTGAGTTAACTAGTCCACATGTGCACTTGTCAATTTGTATATCGCAGAACTCGGGGTGCTATTTGTAGGGCACAGAACAATGGAGGCCCAGTTTTGAGCCCGCCCGCCCGACTGAGAACCTACGATCCAAAATGTCACTAGGTATGGAATGCGGAATTTGTACATGTTCTATAAAATATCATGTCCATATTTCATAGTCCCATAATACACAGGAAGAAAATAAGGGAAAAAGGACAGAGAAGTTCACAGTGGAATTCTAGATAATACACAGGAAGAAGAGAAGGGAAAAAGAACCAAGTATCTCACAGAAGAACATCTAGTGTTTGCTTATTAATGCAAATGCTTGCGAATGGCTGCTGAGTTCTCACCAATTAACGCATAAAGTGCAGATCACGGAAGTATCTTTCATACCACTGTGTCCACTTGCCACTAGTAAGAGCATTGCTGATGTATATAAGGAAGGACGCGCAGTTACTGGGGATGGAAAGCAACAACAAATACTTTGAACAAAATTAATGTATACAAGGAACCCACAGTGGAATTGTAGATCACATGTGTTTTGAGTGCAAGATGTATATAACAGAATGATAAGCAACTCGTTTCACAAGCGACATCCCCGCAGCGACGGGCATAAAATTGGCTAAGTATGAAAAGGAACAACGGTCGGTTGGATCCGTCGTGCGAGGATATAGATGGAGATGTTAAGGCATGAATTGGAAATCACAAAAGTATCTTTCGTACCACTGTGTCCACTTGTCACTGGTAAGACCATTGTTGATGTATGTTAGGAAGGACACGAAGTTGCTAGGGATGCATATCAACAACAGATACTTTGAACGAAGTTAATGTATATAAGGAACCCATGGTAGAATTTTAGATCATAGATGTTTTTAGTGCAAGGTGTATATAGCGAAACAATAAGCAGCTGGTCTCGCAAGCGTCGGCCCTGCAACGACGTGCATAAAATTGGCTAAGTATGGAATGGAACAACGGTCAGTTGGATTCATCTTGCAAGGATATAGATGGACATGAAGAAATGTCAGCCCACCGTACATAGAAAGACGACTAAGTATAAAACCAGAAAGCCATAATGAAAGGGAAAAGAAAAATGGGAAAATAGATAAGTATCTGAGAGTTGGGAAAACTTTTTTTTTCCATTTATTAATGGCAATGTTTTTGAACCTCTGCTAGCTTCTCACTAGTAAAAGAATTAAGTGCACATCACTGAAGTTCTTTGCTTGCAACATGTATATGACGAAACTTGGGACATAGGTGCTAGATACCGCGAACTTGGGGTCTGGTGTCCAGATAACTGGCTAAGTATTGTCCAAGACGAAGTTTTGATATCTATTTCAATAATATTCATACTAGTATCTATCAATGGAGAAAGCTTTTGTATTTATCTGAATAGTATTCATACTAATATATATTAATGGATTGTTTATGTTTCAAATGAAAATGATCTCCCAATTTTCAAGATGCTCTTCGGCTCACAAATTTCGTTGAAACCAGGAAAATTTTGACTGCAAGATGTACATAGCGCAACAAGAAACATGAATTTGCATTGTGTTCTCAATGAAATAAATTCCTTATCATCTATTCATCTTGTATTCGTTGCAATGACATCATCAAACGACAGGTCTCCATAAACATCAATATCTAAATTAAATTAAAGGCAATCAAAATTTGCTATGACTTTAAGTAATTAAAGCATAAATTGCAAACTACAGAAGTTCCTAGGTTGTAAGATGTATATGACGGAACACTGGACATATTTGTTTAATACTTCAAACCCAAACATAACTACCTAAGCTTTGCCGAAGAGGAAGTTTTCTGTATTTTTTCCAATAGTACTGATATTAGTATATATGCACGAATATTATAAATAAAACAAGCTGCAATTTATCCAACATACTTCACAGAAACATTGCGTCAACAGTTCAATTGCCTTGTTGTAACTCATGAATTCATTCTATATACGGAACCCGAAGAATGGGAGCAGAACGGGTCTTCCAATTTCTTTCTTTAAATACAGAGCCGACGCCACATAAGTATGGCCTATGAAAAAGTATTTTTAAATGTAAAATGTAAAGAAAGAACAGAAACAAAAGCTCGTCCTTCATGTTTAACGACACAGGGTAAGAAGGTACAAAATACAATTAAAACAAATACTAGAAATTAGAAAATACTATTAAGAAATAAACCAAAATTATTCTATATTCAAATAAGATGTGTTACAAATACAACTGAGGCTATTTGCGACAATGATTGCGATTTTTCCTGCCGTCGACCAATTAAAGATATGTACATTGATTCAGCTTCTTCACACTTTTCTTGGCATTCAAACTCTTTATTCGTAAAAAACGAGTTGAATATCAATTTTGGGTTTTGTACTTAATCGGTGTTGTGAAGTACATCTATCCTAGTTTTTTGAATACCTTGTTTCTTCTAGATATGACCTACTTGCAATGGCTGCTTATTCAACATTCCATTCTTTGTCAAGTATTAATTTCCTTCCGCCGTCGAAAAGTTGGGGTTTAAGGTTTTTTCTTTGCAATGTTCCTGAGCATTCACATCCGAGACAACTTAGAAATGTGATTCAGGCCGATTTCAAAGTGAACGGAGTCGTTTTATGTCACAACAATTAAGGCAGGGGAAACAAATTCAAGTATATAGTGACTGGTATTCTCCTTGTATTAGATCATATGTTTCATTGAGAAGCCTGCCTGAGGATTTGTATGTGGAACTTCTTTGCTTTATTACAGTAAATTGGAAGAAATGTCCAGCCCAGATGCAAAATGCAAATCTGTTGAGGTACATAACTTCTTCGGGTAGCTGAGGTGTGGTAAGTGCATCAAATGCTGCAGAATGCATCATAATATATCTTTCCTCATAGCGGGGGAGGTATGGTGGCCCAAAGAAAGGTTTGGAATGTTCGGAGGTGACGCCTAATATGTGGAATCTGCAACTACATCCAGAGGAATCCAAACAAACTTTGACAAAGAACATGGCTTTCTGTCAAGTTGGCTACCAGAGCCACATGTAGGTCATCAAAGTATGAAATAGAAACTCTTGTAGTGATAATATGTTTTTTTATCCACCCATACAAATTCTTTTACCAGCCTCCGAGGAAGACAAATACTTATGCGATCTCTACAATTCGATACAATGGCCAAATCTGTGTTGTTGGAAGAAGATATATACTTAAACGAAGAACTATCTTGCAGGTGACCTAAAAATCCATTACAATTCCCAGCAATAAAACAAATAAGTTCAACAAACAAATTTCCAGGCAGCCTTTTCAACCAACCAAAGCATCAAACACAGGGAGAACACCAAACATACTTGTTCTTTTTTTTTCGTCCTCTCTGAGTTTCTCTTGTATAACATAGTTTTTTTTTACTCAAATCTCACGTCACATAAAACCAGTCTCTCTTCTTTCATCTGCCCCTCTCTAATTTGTCTTACATGTCCATGACCAGGAACATTAGAACGAAGGCACCCTAAAGCGCAACTCTTTGATGATAGACATAAATGGAAATAAGTATTTAAAATCAAGGATGGATGGTCTTCCATACATTTTGTGTTGATTCCTTTTAATGACAAATGTTCTCGATATTTTTAGTTATTAATGCCAGTCTTTTTGAATATGTACGCTGAATAGTGACTAGCAACACGTATTAAAATTCCCATATTCGAGTAGATTCTCAAATTTGACATCTAAGATATGCACAATATTAAAGAGGGACATGACGTGAAGGCCTCTGTAGGTCACATGTTCGTGAACTATGATAAATCTTTTAAGAAAACTAAAATTGCACAAGCAAAAAAAATAAAATAAAAAGTATTTTCGCCAATTCAAAATGCAAGCAAAAAGAAATTACCAGATCTCATAATATTCGACTGTCTATTCATTTTAATGGCAGATGTCCTCGATCTTTCCAGTTATTAAAGCCCATCATTTTGAAATGAACAATATTAAAGAGGGACATGACATGAAGACCTCTGTGGGAGACACGTTCGTGAATTATGCTAAAGCTTTTAAGAAAACTAAAACTGCAGAGACAAGAAAAAAAAAAAACCACTATTTTTGCAACTTCAAAATGCAGGCAAAAAGAAATTACCAGACCCCATAATATTCACCTGTCTATTTATTTTAATGGGAAATGTCCTTGATCTTTTCAGTTATTAAATCTCATCATTTCTAAATGCACAATATTAAAGAGGGACATGACGTCAAGCCCTCTGTGGGCGACATGTTCGTGAACTATGATGAAGCTTTTAAGAAAACTAAAACAACAGAAGCAATTTTTTTTTTTTTTTTCGCAAATTCAAAATGCTGGAAAAAAGGTGCTTTCATAGGTAAGGAACTTTAGTACTCAATGTTCTTCAAATTCAATGGCATTTTTATTATTTGAGTAAAGGGGAAAAAACATCTGACAACCTAGAAGGAAAGTCATATATGATGGACAACTCATTGGCAAAATCCATAGCGAGAATGAGAATTGAGTATCTAATAACCGTGGAACTACGTTGCGTTTGAGTCTTCAACTTTCCCTGCCTGTTCAAAATAAAAAACAAGGAAGGGTTGAATATTAACCTATCTATTTATTTTAATGGGAAATGCCCTCGAGCTTCCCAGTTATTAAAGCCCATCTTTTTGAACCTGTCTGGTCGATTCTGACTTTTGAAAGCATATTTAATGTGTATTGGGAAGCGCTGAATGTAGCGAGGATGGAGCCCTATGTAACAAACGTTACTACTATTTTTTAGTTTTTGTCGACGAGCGTATGTAAAACGTACGTAAAGAAAAGTAATTCGAGAATGCTATTTTTTTTGCACATGAGCCCTTGAAATTCAAATAGTCCGCAAGTCCGATTGTCTATTTGTATATCGCGGAACTATGCATGCTATTTGTAGGACACAGAACAACAATGGCCGAAGTTAGAGCCCGCCACCCCGAGAACCCGTGATCCAAAAAATGCTTACTATTTTTTTTGTGTGTTTTTTTGTCCACCAAGGTATGTAAAACGACGTACGTAAAGTAAACTATTTCAACAATGCTATTTTTTTTGGACATGACAGCCTTCAAATTCAAATAGTCTGCAAGTTCGATGGTCAATTTGTATATCGGGGAACTCTCTGATTCTCAATTTTCAGCCGCCAACCCCGAGAACCTGCGATGCAAAAAATGGCTAAGTATGGGATGAGGGCTTCGTGCATGCTTTATATATCTACTTTACAAAATTACATATTTCCTATGTTTAATTTATGCTGTCCAGGAAACCTATAATTTGATAAATTTCAATGTCTTCTGTCCAGGAGCCCTTTCTTTAAAGAAAAGTAATTCAGAAATGCTAATGTATACACCATAGTTCGATACCACCTATCCGCCAAGCCACGTCCATAAAATTGGCTAAGTATGCAACCGAACGACGACCAGTCGGAATGATCGTGAAACTCTCCATGCTATTTGCAGGGCACAAAAGAACATAAGCCCAATTTTCATCCCGCCACCCTGAGAACCCACTATCATTAACCTATGCTGCTCAAGAAACCTATAACTTGATAAATTGCATTCTCTTCTGTCCAGGAGATTTTTTTTTAAAGAAAACTAATTTAGGAAAGCTAATGTATAGACCACACACGACCTATCATAGGATGAAACTGAACTGCAGTCACTTGGAATGACCACAGAAGCGCAAGAAAGTAGATTCAAACGCAATTTACAACTGGAAAGTAAAAGGGAGAGAAGAGATATATCTCCCACACAACAAAAGGCAATTTCATAACTATGAAACCGTAGTAACACAAAATCCATGGAAAAAGCATCGACAACTATGAAATATATTTTGAGCTCCACAAACTCTTCTTCAAAGCGTAACAGATGCAATTGACATTGTCTGCAATTCTTTACTCTGTTATTTTATCTTAATAAGACCAATTTTCAGCCCGCCAGCCCTAGAAGCTGTAATCATTAACCTATGCTATCCAGGATGTTAATATTATGGTAGTTTCGGGAGGTATTTACCTCCACGTGTGAACTTGACGAGAATAGAAGACTCCGGGAAGCAAGAGAAACCCTAATGAGTTGGCTAATAACCCTAGAAGTCTTGTTGGCTCAAGAAGATAATTTATATTAGGTTATTAGCCTCCAAGAGAAGAAGTCAACCAGAAATAATAATAATATACTGAACAGACACATATCCAGAAGGATAAGTTGGCCCTAGGAAATATGGCAGAACCAGTATAAATACAGGGCACCAGTTCTCATTTGACATCATCTCAGAATTGTAGACAACAAGTGGTGTGCACTACAGTTCCTAGTTTGGTGCGCACGTGTGGAGGAGCGCTGCAGGTGAAGCTGCTGTAGCTAGCAGTTTCAATATTGGCTTGGACTATCTTTTGGCTAGGGTTTGGACTATCTGATCAACTTTTTGTGATGCACTATCCTTGGGGAAAGGTGTGCTACCCTTTGTTTGGCTATCTAGCCTAGGGTTTGCTTCTGGAGTAATTCTCAGTCAAGGTTAAGGTGCTCGGAGGGTGGCTTCGGCCTATGGTTGGGTGACGAGGGTATCGTCAATGGTAAAACAATCACACCATATTCTATATTCTAACAGGTTATGGGCCCACACCTCCTTCATTCAATCTAAACGCTGGAAAGAAACATAACCGCTAGGATATTGAGCTCATTGAGGAACTGCTACTAGGGTTACTAGCAGAAGCAACTTCCAGGACACTGCCACTAGGGTTACTAGCAGGAGCAGTTGCAGAAACCCTAATCCTCTTGTTGAGGCACCTTAAGTGAATGGATTGACCTAATCTTCAGACAGATCAGTGCGCCCTAGCCTAGCGCATCTCCTGATACTCTCAGCAAGCCAAGACATGAAGTTTGAATTTTTGGTCAAATCTAGGGTTTGACCAAGTCAAGTAGGCATGACTAACTCTATGAAGTCTAAGAACAAGTTAGATGGAGCTTCTAATTTCAGAGTGTGGAAGACAAGGATTGACCTCATCCTTGCCAAGAATAAAGTACTGGATATTGTGAAAGGAAAGATCGTGAAGCCAGAGTTTGAAGAAGGAGAAGAGAAGGAACAACAAAACGTTGCAGCTATGGAGAAGTTCAAAGATGTTGACATCAATGCCATGAGTATCATAGTGGATTCCATAAAAGACCACTTGATACCCTACATCTCCCATCTTAACTCATCGAAGAAGATGTACAATGCCCTAAAAAATCTCTTCTCAGTCAGAAACATTGGACAAGTTATGAGTCTAAAGAATGAGCTCCGTAACATGAAGATGAATGGCGATGACATCATAACATCATACTTTGTAAGGATCTCCCAGTTAAGATATCAACTACAAGCTATTGAAGAGATCACTTCAGAGAAGGAATTGGTGAACATAGTACTCAATGGTCTTCCCAAGACATGGGATGCATTTGCCGCAAGTATGAACACAAGGAAGGAGTACCCGACATTTGAAGAACTTTGGACTTGCTGTGCTCAAGAAGAATCAAGGATCAATGCAAAAGAGAAACCCCAAAAGAAGTACGATGATCAAGACTTCACAACAAGATTCAAGAACTTCAGGAACAAAAGAAAGTTTGGCTCAAGGAGGAAGCCAAATCAAGAGAAAGACATTTCAGAAGTATAATGCTTTAATTGTCAAAGTATGGTCACTACAAGAATCAGTGTCTCGAGCTAAAGAAAAGGAAGGAGAAACACGAATCATCGATTGCCGAAGAAAAGGAACCTACAAAGAAGACTAAGCAGGATGGAAAAGACTTCTTCTTCTAAAAAGGTAACAACACTCTTCTTATTTCTTGTACATATCTTGTTTGCATCGCCTCTATACATATCTTGTATATCTATCTCTTAGAAACATAAAATGTTCCAAGAAGAACTATATCCATGGAAGAACAACAAGATAAGGATTGCTATACAAGAAAAGATGAAATATATCATGTGAAAGCTATTACAAGATAATCCAAAATCATAATCAATCTTGAAGAGACTTAAAAGAAGCAAAGACAGAAAGAAGTCAACAATTGAGAGGAAATTGGAAAAAGACTTATGACGTTTTGTAGAAGATAACAAGATGAAAGCGTGGACTATGTTAGACAAGAGAGCCAATTATATATTGCAGAAGACAATAAGGATGCAGATGGAAGTGTGGACTCTGTTAGACGAAGGGAGTCGATTATATGCACTCTTACATGAAGCAAGGATTAGGAGGGAGCTAATCCTATGATCCATTGAAAATGATGAAATATATATATCCATGGTAGCAGCCATGAAAGACAATATGTGTTCAGTTCAACCGCAGAAGAAGACCTCTTCGAAGAGAAGCCTTAAATATTCCTGGTTGTCCATCCAGATCCGTGATCCTATGATGAAAAGAAGAAGTGGA
Source organism: Picea engelmannii (assembly GCA_009831015.1). NCBI lineage: Eukaryota > Viridiplantae > Streptophyta > Pinopsida > Pinales > Pinaceae > Picea > Picea engelmannii. The sequence continues at coordinate 23,787 of ML850551.1, forward strand.
ATATCTAGGGCATGGAATCTATAAAAAACTCCATGGACCCAAGAGCTAAAGAAAATCAAGCAGAATAACTGGAAGTCATGATGAAGAACAGTGTATGGAAGACTTATGAATGAAATCATTGCGAGATATAGAACCAAAGGTTCTCCCAGATGGAGGGAGAAGATTATGATGATTACTTGTTCCAGTACACCAGACATATCACTACATGAGTCATTATATCATATGCAACATCCATTAGTCGGAATTCTACATCAAATGAATGAAAAGAATGTTCTCCCAAGAAATTGAATAAAGAAAGTATGAAGAGCAACTTCGAGACTTTGAGGCATACCAGAAAGATACTCCTGTATGCAAATAGAAGAAGATAACTTGGTGGAGAATCTCCAGTGCACAGTAGAAGCGTGGTGAAGATTTCCTATAAACATCAAGATGACTACTCAGTAGATCAGATCTCATGATGACAGAAGAAGTGTCACATAGATATGTTCCAACTTTCCAACTATGATATACTCTATTGCTCAGATCTACATGAAGCCTTCAAAATGTTCCAGACTAAAGTACATTTGAAATCAAGCATTACAAGTATCCATGATGAAATCCAGAAAGGAGAAAATGATTCTCCAATACATATCTCCACAGATGAGCAAACATTTTGGTAAAACTCCTATCCAAGATGAAAGAGTTTGCGTACTCAAGCTAGAGCTCGTGGAAACAACTTCCCTCTTATTGAAAAAGGAAGAAATGACTCTCCAAGTTAGGAGGGAGAACTGAAAACATTATTGAAGACATTCATCCTTAAATTTGAAAAATAGTCCATCTTGGACATATGCTTTCCTGTTCGGAAAGTGGATTGAGATTTCTGACGGACAATGACTTTCCATTGTGGTTAACATGGGAAGTAGTCTGATTGCTGATGTATCATAGAAAACAACTACCCATTGTGGTTAACATGGGGAGTGATCTAGGGCAGTCTCCCTTCTTGAGGGTTACTTAAGAAGACTGGCTTGCTTCGCCGGACAATGATTTCTCATTGTGGTTAAAATGATGAATGGTCTTTTTTTGAGGTTGATGCAGGACAATATTTTCCTCTTGTGGTTAACGGAGGAAATGGCATGAACAATCATTCCTTAGGATTATACATTCTCTCTAGGGCACACTTTGATTAGTGTAGGAGGAATGGCCCAGGGTGGGGAATGGTCCAGGCTCAGCAATAAGGGACATACATTCCTTAGGGTTATACATTCTCTCCAGGGCACACTTTGATAAGTGTAGGAAGAATGGCCCAGGGTGGGGAATGGTCTAGGACAGACATTCCTTAGGGTTTATAAATTCTCTGCAGGGCACACTTTGATAGGTGTAGGAGGAATGGCCTAGGGTGGGGAATGGTCCAGACTCAGACATTCCTTAGGGTTTATACATTTTGTCCAGGGTACACTTTGATTAGTGTAGGAAGAATGGCCCAGGGTGAGGAATGGTCCATGCTCATAAATCAGAAACACTCCTTCTTCCTTGTTTGAGAAGAATAGGGTAGATAGCCCATTGCTGATGAGGGCAGATATTCTTTCAAATCTCACAAACGTGAGTGAAAGATTGTCCCAAATGACTCAGTTTATCTTTAACAATATTTTTCTGTGCGGGATGGCGTCAGATGATTGTTATGGAGACTACCTGTCTCTAGACAGTAGAGATATACTAATGTGGTGGATATATTCCACTATTTTGAGGCAGATATTCTTTTAGAGCTCACAAATGTGAGTGAAAGATTGGCCCAGATAATTCAATTTATATCATAACATTGTTTCTGTGCAGGTTGCTATCAGATGTTTGTTATGAAGACAATATATATAGACTATTGTGGTGGATGTGTTCCACTGTTCGTGAGGAAAATATTCTTTCAGAGCTCACAAATGTGAGTGAAATATTGGCCCAAATAATTCAGTATATATCATAACATTGTTTCTATGCAGGTTGCTATTAAATGTTTGTTATGAAGACTGTATGACAGTAGATGAAGACTACTGTGGTGGATATGTTCCACTGTTTGTGACTATATGTTGTTGATCAATTACTTGTGTGTTACTTGGTGTGGTAGTGAACCACTAGATTGTAGTTATGTACTACTATGGATAGACACAGTTGTGTTCTATTTTTGTTCTAACTTCCTTGGAGACTATCAACAAGTTATTGGAAATAATCACCATCCAGATAAATGATGAACAAAGATTTTCCAGACAGGAAATTGGTTCAGAGTATTTACTCCTATAGATTATAAGAGTGGCTCTTGTATCACTCTATGGTGTGAGTGACTTATCCAACATCATGTCTAATTACTTAGATGAAGTATGGTTTCGAGAGATGATGTAGCTGATGGTGATGGTGATGCTCATGATCTAGTCATGAGATAGTCTAGACGACTATATTGATGCTACCGGGTAAATGGTATATTTTTTGTGCTCAAGACCATTACCTGTAATACCTCCCTAGCTAGGAGGGAGTGTTAATATTATGGTAGCTGCGGGAGGTATTTACCTCCACGTGTGAACCTGATGAGAATAGAAGACTCCGGGAAGCAAGAGAAACCCTAATGAGTTGGCTAATAACCCTAGAAGTCTTGTTGGCTCAAGAAGATAATTTATATTAGGTTATTAGCCTCCAAGAGAAGAATTCGACCAAAAATAATAATAATATACTGAACAGACACATATCCAGAAGGAGAAGTCGGCCCCAGGAAATCTGGCAGAACCAATATAAATACAGGGTGCCAGTTCTCATTTGACAACATCTCAAAATTGCAGACACCAAGTGGTGCGCACTACAGTTCCCAGTTTGGTGCGCACGTGTGGAGGAGAGTTGCAGGTGCAGCTGCTGCAGCTAGCAATTCCAGTATTGGCTTGGACTATCTTTTGGCTAGGGTTTGGACTATCTGATTAGCTTTTTGTGATGCACTATCCTTGGGGAAAGGTGCGCTACCCTTTGTTTGGCTATCTAGCCTAGGGTTTGCTTCCAGAGTAATTCTCAGTCAAGGTTAAGGTGCTCGGAGGGTGGCTTCTGCCTATGGTTGGGTGACGAGGGTATCGTCAATGGTAAAACGAGCACACCATCTTCTATATTCTAACACAGGAAACCCATAATTTCATAAATTACATTCTCTTCTGTCCAGGAGGCTTTCTTTTAAAGAAAAATAATTCAACAAAGCTAATGTATACACCGAACATGACCTTTCATAGTTCGATAGAACCTATTCGCAAATCTGCATCCATAAAACTGGCTAAGTATGCAACCGATCGACGGTCGCTCGGAATGACCACAAAAACACGACAAACTAGAGTCAAACACAGTTTACAACAGGAAAGTAAAAGGCAGAGAACAACTATATCTCCAACACAACAAAAGGCACTCTCATAACTATGAAACCATAGTAACACAGAATCCATGGAAAACGCATCGACAACTATGAAATATATTTTCAGGCTGACAAACTCTGTTTCAATGCGTAACATATGCAATTTACATCGCCTACAATTCTTTAGTCTGTTATTTTATCTTAATAGTATTCTATGCAAACAAAATTGCAAAAAAACGTAAACAGAGATCCAACCACAGATGCAACATCCCAACATTGCAAACCCTGGGAAAACAAGAAAAAGCACCAAATAAGAACCCAACCAAAAAGCACCAAAAGGCCCAAGTGCAGGCGCAGGACCGGAACCCTGCAAAGTCGAATCAAGAAACAATAAACAACATACAACGAAGAAAGGACCAAGAAACAACCACCCCCCGGGAACGAGGCTCTTCCAATCACGACTACAGAAACCCAAACGTGAAAACTGCAACAACACGAACATGCAAGCAAGAACAACGAGAACATGCAAATAAGAAATCAATGCCATGAAAAAAGCAAGCATGGACCAGTGAACCAACAATGCCCCTGGAGCATATAAATTTTAAAAACGGAAGAAAATGTCTTGTAACAAGCCTGTTAAGTAACCATTCAACACTACCAAGCCTNTGTTAGGTAAACATTTAAGTCTGTCAGAAATGCACTGTAAACATTTAAGAAAAAAATTCAATGTGGCAGGTCTCTGGCGTATCCCAAATAAATTCATATATTTTTTGTAACAATAGTTTGAACACCAGAGAATGTATTGCAAAGCCAAAATTTGGATATGCCACCATATCAAACATTTCCATAAATTTACCTAGCATAAAATGCTAAACCAAACATTCGAATTAATGGTAGCATTAATCCACGTTCGACGAATGCATAACAAAATTTGTGATTAAAAAATGACCATATACTACCAAATACTTTGGAAATGTAAACATATTTTACATTGGGAATAGCGAAGGCGGAAATAAGACCTCCAATACTTTGTCCAATCAGATCTTGACAAACATGATACTTTTTATTATATAAAAATCGATGTTTTCACTTCCCTTGTTCCAACAATAGACAATAGGCAAATATTTCTGGTCAACACACAAGCTAATGCCAGGTCAATAATTTATCAATCGCTATAGTCCCTCTATGCCTATGAGAGGGACTAATAAAGTACCGAGATGTACACTCTCTTATTTCCTTCTCTTCGATATAATCCCAAACTTAATTTTGGTTATTCAAAAAATTGATAAATATTTTGTTATTAACTCCAACTATAATGTCGAATATAGATGTGACATTTAAGAGTTTTAATTCTCATGCTTCACTTATTATCTTGACCATTCCAAGTCTCTTGTTTGGATGAATGAGTGCATCAGAGAAGCAACACGGTTTAGACGGAAGTAGTGATTCTCCCCACAATTTTGAAAGTTTGTTTTCAAACATGTGATTTTGGCATCCCTTTTGATGGTTTAGTACTATGGTAGGATCCCCTAGCATACTTCCTTGGTCTTCTTGTCAATTTATCTCACCTTAGTATATTCTTGGGTCCTTTGATTAGGTCACTTTCTAGTTAATTGGTTGAAATCTAGGCTTTGTATATCAAATGGTTTTTTAGTGAGTTAGGAAGCCTCAACTGGAACTATCCCCAAATTCATTTAGGAGTGTATTCATAAGAGTTTACTTAGTTAATCTTCATGTTTGATTATGCTCTTAGTTATGACTTTCCTTTCCTTTATCACACTTGGGGCTTGTGGTTCATTCATACATGTATAACAAAGCATTGTTTTCTCTCACCATCCTTGTGGCTTGGCTTAATTTTTTTTGGATTGACGTTTAATGCCCCATAATTTGACCATTACAAAGAGAATGATGCATCCACAATGTGTGCAACGACTAGCTATGCTGCTCAAGTGTTCTTAATCTATTTATGTTGCACCCTTTAGGATCTACACGACTTTCTTTTTGAGATTGTCAAATTGAAAACTTGCTCACTATTTAGCAATCTCTCACCTTCTACTTTCTGCAGCTTGCTTGGATTATCTACCTCAATCAACCCTTCACTCGCTAAAGGTTTCTACAATTGCTATTTCCTCTTTGCTAGTCTATCTCACCCTTTTTTGGATCTATTGGTTGCAATTTTGTGGTGTTTTAGCTCTATTTCTATTTGCACTACAATAAACTTTCGTCCCCTCCTTAAAGGGAGGTTTGACACACGAGTTCATTATTCCAAAGAAATCAAAGGTAATTTCATTAGTCAATCCAGATCTATACCATAGCATGTAGCATACATTCATGTCCCAACGTACTCCCTTCGCATGGCTACAAATACATATATAGCCCCAAAGCTATCAGTTCTAGGTCCGATTATGGGAGCAACAATATTACATAAAGGTGACATAAGGTATGGTACACCAGTGTTGAAACCCTCAGATTACCAGTGACAATGTCCTTGAAATCGAACAAATGAGAAATCAATGAACACTAGTTGACAAGTAATCAAGAAGGAAACACTTCAATTAATTGGTCTCAACACAATTTTGGTATGTCAGAAGACCTTAACTTGTCAAATAGTTGCAAAATAATTTGAGAGTTGTCGACTTGCACGCCCATGACAAAGGAGGTATCCTTCTTCATTGAGGGTGCTTGAGTCACTCATACTTGCATCATAGTAGTTTATCTTTAGTTGTGTGTGGCTTGCTTGTTTTACTTTTTTGGAGGTAGATTATTCTTGCATGTTTCTATAGGGGGTAGATAAATACTTCAAATGTAGATTGGGATTCTAACCCTTTTATTTGTTGCATGATATTTTCCCTCTTCTCCAAGGCCAAGTGGTTTCCATAGATTAAATTTGATTAGGTTAGGTCAGAGTAGTCTCAAACCTTGTTAAGAGTTTTCAACCTTATAGGAAGGAAGTAAACCTTAGGATCCCTTCTCATTTGCTTTCTCATCAAATAAAATTGGGTAACAAGCTTAATTCTCGTTATTTGGCATTTTCATTGGGTTTGAAAGAAGGTTAACTAGACTACATTTTCTTTCATTTTTAGCTTTGTACCTTCCCTTCATAAGCCAAGTGGCTCACGTAAATTGAAAGGGATAAATTAATCTAGTTTCTTTTACACCTCCTTTACTTTATATATGTAGTTACTAACGATTCTACCTTTGAAGTTGTTAATCAATATAATTCCACCCACACATTAGTCCCTAATCATCTACATGTAATTAACAAACAATTTATTCCTTGATTAACTTAGTGGCCTACTCTTTTCCTTGTATAGTTTTCCTAGTTTCTCCCAAAATTTGGTGACAATTCCAATCTACCCACTTTTGTATTCCTAGTTCAACAAGCCTTAGTTTGGTAGTGTGTGTGGCCTTCCCCATAGGTTTAAGTTCTCTCTTCTTTTCCTAATCCTTTCTTGGCCTTTGATTTGGAATGTACTCATTGCGTCTCTTCAATCTAAGGTTTGTGTCTCATTCCTTCCTTTGGACACTTTCCCACTTTACATTTTGGCGATTCAACTAGGGAGTTCCTCTCAACCCTTCCCTTATTCAAGCGAAAGGATCCCCCACCTTTTTGAATCATACCTTCCCTTATAAGGAAACTTCTCTCTCTCTCTCTCTCTCTCTCTCTCTCTCTCCTCAAGTGGAAGGGTTTCCCTTCTATTGCCTCAACATTGTCCAAAAAACTTCTCTCTCCCTCGCTTCCAAGTGGAAGGGTTTCCCTTCTGTTGCCTCAACATTGTCCAAAAAACTTCCCAAAGTAGTACTTCCTTGGCCTTTACCTTTCCAACATGGAAACCCCTCATGTTCACTCCATTGGCATGAGTGGTTACATTGCAAACCATGGTATCCCTAATACCTAGAACTTGGAATGCCTTCACAGTATGAAACTTGAGTTTCCCATGGCCTTAACTTCCCTTAAGGTCCTCATATCCAACACTATGACCAACCCTTGTCCCAAAGAAAACTTTGATCTTGGAACAACAAAATCTAACTACCTAGCTTAACACTTATGCCCCCCCTCATCTAGAGGGTAGTCACTTAACCCAAATGAATATATACTATCTAGTCAATGATCCAAGCTAAGACTCTTTCTAAAGGCCATCATCTTGGCACCTTTCTCTTTCCTTACTTTTGAAGCTTCACCTTGTCAACCTTACCTTATTCCTTCCCAAAACACAAATAACACATGGTCAATGATTCAACTTGCCTCACTTCACCCTAACCCTTAGGTAGTTCCTTCCATAAGGGCTGCTCAACCTTTCCTTACTAAATGTGATTCGATAGAAGCTTACACCTAATGCTCCGCAATCTCATTAAATCAATCCTCAAACTCCGTACAAACAATATTTTTCAATGACTATAAAATAAGCCAATTTAAATAGGTTAAAATAAAGAGATTCATAAAAATAAAAATAGAAATAGATAATTAATGAATATAACAATCGACACAACTACTCATAACATTATAAATACCATAAAATGATGATAGGTAAAAATAAACACATTTTTTAAAGATTTAATTTATTTATATTAATTATTTCCATTATATTTCATCTCTTTGTCTTTTATGATTTAATTTGTACTTTATTTATAAAATAGACAATCAAACTTTACAATTTCTATGATTGCTGTCATAGTTGCTCCATAAATATGGTATCGTGACTTACTTGATATTAAGTGGGTA
>WSFP011367927.1:0-31852 GCA_009831015.1 Picea engelmannii
TTGATCCAGATCCACCTCAAGAGAGTGAAGAGAAGAGAGAGGAGAATTAATTCCTCTAAAAGGACATGACTACAAACTAGGTAAATCATTTGATCTCTAATTTTATAGTTTATTGCATTTTTCAAATAAATGGACATTATTCCTAGTACAATAGCTCTCAAAGAATTGGACCATTATCCTTGGTACGGGAGTCCAAACCATATTTAAATTGTTCATTATACAAAGAACAAGCAGAAACGTTGTCCTTGAAGAAGAAATGGCCTTTCAAAGATCCAGATAATCTCAAATGGAGATTGACAGTAAGATAAAGACCTTCTCCCCCTTCAGCAGTTCAAAGGGAGACATACCTTATTTCAATTAATCCAGTTGTTCCAGTTGATATATTCATAGATATCGCAGTAGGACGTAAAAGGCCTACATAGACTCACTCTGCAAAGAGGCAGAAAAACATACAAGCCTCTCAAGGCACATCCCGAGAAATAAAAAGAGATTTTTGAGCTATCCTTTAGTCATGAGCCATTTCATTGATGATGATCCTCCTTGTCTAAGAAAAGCTACAAGAGAACAGGTATGGAAAGATCCCATAACAAAAGAATACCAATATGTCTTAAAAGAATGATGTATAAGATATTTTTCAGAGACCAGAAGGGAAGCCCGTAATGACTTCCAAGTGGATCTATAAAATCAAGCATGTAGCTAATAGAAGTGTCGAAAAATACAAAGCAAGATCTATAGCTAGAGGTTTCTCACAAACAGAGGGAGTTGTCTATGATGAGACACTTGATCCAGTAAGCCCGATACACTTCCATCTGTACTACCATCCATGAGTTGGAAACTATATCAGACGGATGGATTATTGATAAGTTTGGGTTTTAGCAAGAGTGGTGTTGATCCAAACCTATATTATTACAGAGTTGGTGACGAGAGCTTGATTTTGATGACTTTTTCAGAAATCCTTGTCGTTGGATACAAGAAAGATTTGACTTCTGATTTCGAGATGAAGGATATGAGTATGATGCACCACTTCTTGGAACAAGAAGTATGACAGAGGACCGATGATATTTTCTTAATTCAAGGAAAACATACATTGAGAATATTAAAGAAGTTTAGTATGATAGAATGCAAAACCACCGTGAAGGATTTGAAGAAAATGAATGATGATGATTTAGACGAGATTGATCCACAACTGATTGGATCATTGATGTATATGGTTAACACCAGGCCTGATTCATGCTATGGAGTGAATGTTCTTAGTCAATCCGTGAGTCAGTAGAGACAGACTCATTAGATAGTAGTAAAGCATGTATTGAGATATATACGAGGCATAGTTGGATATGACCTGAGATATGCCTCAAGTGTGAACTTGAGTTTGCACGATATGTCGATACATATTGAGCAAAGAGTACAGTGGACCGGAACAAGACATCCGGTTGTTGTATTACCGTGAAGTTTTCCATGGTTTCCTAATGCAACATGAAACAAAACTTTGTGGCCTTGAGTACCATAGAGGCAGAGTATATAACAATAAGTGTGTGAAACAATGTGGCCTCACAAGCTTCTGACAGATTTACTTAACCATGAGATGGATCCTATGATGATAACCAAGAGTCGTGTGTAAGTCTCCTTAAGAACCCATTGTTTCTTAATGGATCGAAACACGATGAGATGAAATATCCTTATATCAGAGATATGATGCAAAAGAAAAATCGTACACATGCAGTATCTTCCTACACATGAGCAGATTACAGACATCTGCACCAGACTGACTTGGTGAAAAATGCCTTCCTAATTGAGAGGGAGTATTTATGACTCCATCCAAAATAAAAATTCAAAGAACATCCATGTGAGACTTGGAATGATGAATAATGCCTCCCTAGCTGAGAGGGAGTGTTGATGATTGCAGCTATGTGAGACATTCTCCAGCTTGCAAACCTGTGAGGTGTGGATCATTGCAGCTAAGTGAGTCTTTTTCTCAGTTTACAAACCTGAGAGAAATCCCCAAAGAAGGGTACGCGGTTCCTTCCTGAGACAGAGATAGAAACGTAGAGATGACCTCCTCCATTCAGATAGTTGAAAATAACTCAAGATGAGTATCCAATGGGAAAGGTGATCTGTTGAGTTAGACGTGTTTGTGGATGAGCACAAGGTGAACGTGTGAAATCCAAAAGTGTTGGGTGCATCGTCATGTGAATAGAAATGAAGATGATGTATTAGCCTCCTCTGAGCAGAGGAGTTGACGAGAAGACTCCAGATGATTCTCCTGTGTGAGGCGGTGGGAAAGAAGATCTGTAGAGTGGACGTGTCTGTGGACGAGCACAAGTGAATGTGTGAAGATCTTCTTCTTCTGTGTAATGCAATGAACTAGATGTGCCCCTAGTTGATGAGCACTAGTGGGTGTATCATATCCTTTGATATATATATTTTTCAAGAGTCAGACCTTCTTGTAACCCTAATTGTTATGTAAAGGGTACAGGTCGGCCCCACCTTAATGTGATAAATAATAAATGTAAAATATAATTAATCTGGTCAATATTAATTATAATGATAATAATAATAATAATAATAATAATAATGAATTATAATGTGACTTAGAGAGGTCCACCCTATTGATCCAATAGACACTTATGTTGATAGGACAAGTCTAATATAAGTAAGGGAAGATTCCCCATTGTGGAATCATATCTTTTATGTGAGTTTGGAAATTTCAGCAAGTACACTTCTTTGGGAAAAGGTGCGCACCTCTTTTGGGCGCTAGAGTTCTAGGGTTTTAAGCACCCTCTTGTGTGCTAAGGTATTTCTTGGTGGTGAAGGTCTTTCTCTTGAAGAATATAGCAAAGGATTTGGCTAGTTTTTCTTCCCTTGTTGAGAAGGGTTTCCCAGGATACATTTTGTGTTCTTGTGCATGGTGCTTCTTCTTGTGATCTTGTTTGTTGCAACATTTATGATTATGGTTAAATGATAAAATGGAATAAACTTCATGATTAACCTAACACATTCAAAAATCAACAAATGTTCCATCCTTTTTCTTCACAAATAATATTGGGGCACCCCAAGGTGACACACTTGGGTGTATATACCCCTTCTTCATAATCTTTTCAAGTTTCATTTGCAATTCCTTCAATTCTGGTGCACTCATCCTGTAAGGGGTCTTGGATACTGGGGTTTCTCCAGGCATCAAATTGATGGAGAAATCAATGTCTCTTTTAGGGGGTAATCCTAGTATTTCTTTAAATACATCTTCAAACTTTTTTAGGACTACATAATCTTCAATATTTGACACCTTATCTTTAGGTGTCTCTTCCATATTTGCTACAAATATTTGACACCATTTTCTGTAACTTTTCTTCAGCTGCAATGCTTAAATTTATTTGATGTTTATTGCCCTGGGAATTCCTTGTATTGTCCTTAGGTTCCCTTTCTCATCCAAGAAAGTAAATGCCTTATTATAACAGTCTAGGATAGCATGGTGTTGGTCCAACCAATCAATACCAATTACGCACTCATAGGAACCTAAAGGTACGATGTTCAAATATTCCCTAGTGCTCATTCCATTCATGTCCATTGAACATGCCTTAACCATCTCCTTAATTTTTCTATTAGCTCCAGTAGCCAGCTGCACCAACCAAGATTTTCCAATCTTGCTTCTTAGCAAATGCAATATTTACACCATCTTAGGATCTATATAACTATGACAAGATCTTGAATCAATTAAAATAACAATGGTTTGGTTCTTGATCTTACCTTCCACTTCAATCATATGTGATTGAAACTTAGTTTGTTTGTTGTCCAGGGCTGCATAGATCCTAAATACATTTATTCCCATGTCTTCCATTGTATCAACTTGTTGTACATTGTGAATAGTCCTCACTTTTTCACCTCTATGAGGACAAACTCTATACATATGATCTCCCCCACAACCCCAACATTGAATAGGTGGATTCCTTGGTCTTTTTACCACTGTCTCAGTCATTTTGGGTTCTCTAGAAGTTGGTTGTCCCTGAGGATTATTTCTAAAGAATGGTGGCTTAGTCCCCTTCTTCCTCTCTTCCATATTGTTTTTCATCTTTTCTTCCCAAGATTTTTGGAAAGTTGGCCTTCATTTATGTTGATCATAAAGGAATTTAGCTCGCCTTATGGTCTCCTCCAACGTGTTGGGATCATCATATTGTATCTTGTCACTGATAAATGATGGTAGCCCACTCAAATACCTTTGAATCTTAACTGGCTCTTCCTTGATGAAAGAAACATACTTTAGCAATTCTAAAAACCTTCTTTCATATTCATATATGGTCATACTCTCAAGCTTGATTTCAAAGAACTCCTTCATTTTATTTTCATAGTATCTCTAGTCAAGTATTTATTTTGAAAATACCTTTTGAATTCCCTCCAAGTAACATTTTTCTCATCAATGTGTTGCACATGCAAAAATTGGTTCCACCACATGGATGCCTTTCCCTTGAGGTGATATATGGAAATTATTCCTTCTACATGTCAAGAGTAATTATGCAATTGAAAATACTTCCTCATTCCTAGCATCCATGTCTCTACATCCTCATCCTTCTTGTGCTCACCATCAAATGTAGGAAGCTTGATTTTGTTCATTTCTCCTTGTAACTCATCCACCCCAGACCTCCTCTTATGTTTCCTAACAGGGGATGGACTTGAACTACTAGGTGCTTTCCTATTGGAATGTCTTTGGGAGTGATGGTGATGTCTGCCAACACTTCATGTTCTTCTTCTCTCATCATGAGACCTATGACTTCCTGATTCGCTTGAGTCATTCTCCTTATCCATATTCTTTTCTATTATGTCCAAGCTTTACATTAACTTTATGTTGAATCCCTCTTGTTTCTCCTTGGATTTCATAAGCCTCTCATTATCATCTTTATAACTTTTGACATCCTTTTGCAAACTTGTAATGGTCTCTACCAAGTTCATGCTTTCTTCATTTCCTTCTCCATCTCCATTTGAATTTGTACCTTCATTACCCATATTGAAATGCATCCCTCTGATCTCATCTTATTGGTTCTAATACCCTTGTGTATCTTCCATGATTTTGAACTATGTGTTGATCGTGTTCTGATATAATTGTTGTTAACTTTGCAAAATGTGCAGCCAACAAAACTTGTTAGGCTAAATAATTTAACAAATTCATGAAATTATGTACAATTTTGGTTCAATAATGCATCTGAATTATTTCTTCTGATTTCCTGAAAAATTGACTGCCTAGATCAATTTTATGGGTGAATAGTTATATTCTACTATCCAAGACCTTTCCAACACCTGCTTCCATGCTCAATTATGAGTCTTGAGCATAAAGTTATGGTTATTTGAAAATTGTCCATTAATTCTTTTGCTCACACTTCAACTTGGTGCAAATTTGCGTTGTAATTATGCATTTTTGCACCTAATCCATTGGAGTTTCGGTAGGATCTCAATTGGGTTTCTTCATGTACATATTTTGGATATTTTATCAAAGTTTCACCTCTTTCTGGGTTATGGGATGCTAGTTACAGGCTACTGCAATTCTAAGCCAATTAGTGTTTTTGCTCTGGAATGCTACATGTACATTTTGTGCCATCTTAAACATTTTTAACATGCCCAGAAATTTAATTCAGCTACATGATTGTATTATATTGTTCAATATCTTTCCATAGATTTCTCTTGTGCCTCAATCTGATTCCGGAGTAGAAAGTTATGGCCCTTCGAACTTAGTTGGGTCTTAAAATTTACCCTCCACTTTTTGTCCTGTAACTTCCTCATAAAAGCTTCATTTGACGAATGGTTTACACCATAGAAATCTCTCTCTGGGGTATTTCATTTGATTTCAGAAACAAAATAGTACACAATTTTTTTGTGGTTTTTGAGTTGCTAAAATCGTTGTTTAGGGCCTCAAAAACGCGTTGCAAAAAGATGACCTTCAAACAGTGTAAAATGTCACAGAAATACATTGGTTTCTTGTTGTTGTAGACCATCCAAACGAATTCACGCACACAAATTTGAAAATGTACACCCATATTTAGCATGCGCAGCAACACCATAAGGTATCACATGCTCCGTACCTATAACCAATGTGGATCACTTCTCTATCGCGACAATATCTGGTGCGCACTACTTTTGTGTCGCGTGTCAATATCTGCCACGCACAATTTTGGTTCATGCACTAATACATGTTGCACACAATTTTTGTGTTAATATTTCACGCACATTGCACTCTACGTACCACACCATGCCAAATTTTAGTGCGCTCTCACTTCTCATCATTTATTAAACCATCACGTGGCAGGAATATTCAGCATGTATGCACTACATACCAACATTGTGAGTGCACCAACAAAGTTCATTTGCGCTCTGCCAATACTTAGTGGGCACACCACTCATGCCAATATTATGCATGTGCACACAGCGCGTGACAATATTACACATGTGCCACCCAATCTACGCACTATTATTTTTTCGCGCTTCACTAGATTTACTCCGCGCATTGCCAAATTTAAGTGCACACACCCGCACACTGTTATTTTTCGCACATCACCAATTCTACATCGTGCAACACAAAATTTAAGTGTGCACACCTAGGCACCGTTATTTTTCATGCGTTACCAACTCTACACCGTGCAATGCCAAATTTAAGTGCACACACCCACACACCATTATTTTTCGCGTATTACCAACTTTGCACCTCGCAACGCCAAATTTAAGTGCACACACTCGCGCACAAATATTTTTTTGCGTATCTCAACTTGTACTCCGCAGCACCAAATTTTAGCGTGCACAGCCACGCATGCTTATTTTCCACACATCATAAGCTTTTCACTGCACATCATTCATTTTTAGTGTGCACCTTCATTTTTCTGTGCATTAATTCCTCGTGAATTCCACTGCAGAAATTGGGGCTTTTGCCAAAATTTTCCCAATCTTCACCATGGAAATTCTGCAACTATGAAATTTGTTCAATTTCACTCTGATAACACCAATTCAACCTCTGCAACAACAAATCGTTGTGGGTTGACATTCCTAGAACGAATTTTTCCCAAACTCAATTCACGAATTGAGAATTTTAATCAACTAATATCGCTCCTTATGTCATGGCTTCCCTATAACTTCAAATTCGACCAATTCCATGTATGAATTTGCTAGAACAGATATTAAATTAAGAATATCTCACCATTTGGTCAAATTTCTCAAATTTCCCATGAATTTAACAACAAAAATTGGGGCCTTTGTCCAATTCCATGCAATTGTTTTTTTTTTTTTTTTTTTACCATGGACGCACTGTAGCTTGAAATTTGGCCACTTCAAAATCAATTCTCTATGAAATTTCACTTCAATTCAACTTGATCAGCCCATCCAGGCTCAGTGTTGAAAACTGGAGCTTTGATACCATATTGTAGCATCCCCAACATCCTACTAAGCTATACCACAAAAAAAAATTGAACTGTATACAAAATTAAAACATATAGAAACTCTGCAAATACATAGATTCATACAGGATAATAATAAAAATACATGTGCAACACACACAGGAAAAACTCATAAAAATAAATACATAAATAATAATGCAGAACGTAATTTAACACACAATTGACACTTATCTTGGTAAAAATATCACCAACTGCGTGCAGACCTTCCATGTTCCTCCCATCCTTAGACCACACTACTCAAAACTCTCAGCAATGTGTCACCCTTGAGATGGGACTAAACTCCACCCGGGTAAAGGAATTCCTAACTAGGCTAATGTAACTCAAACAATAAGAAAAACTTTGTCATAGGCGCCAGCTCGAACTAACATCCTACAGTCCCTCATTCCCCACATGCATGTGCCACCCTAGGAAGTGTGCCCCTTCTCTACTCAACAGTCCCTTGGCTACCCCACTTCCTTTCCGGGGCTTCAATAACAGGTCAAACAAGGAGTCTCAGAGCCCTGTAGTTACAGTTTGGCACCTTCGGGAAATTAATTCCCAACAATTCTATCACCTAGAGATAATAGCTCATGGGCATGACAACCTGCTTCTTCAATCCAGATCCTAAGCTAACTAGGTACAGGAACAGGTACATGTACGGGTACAGGTATAGTGATAGGAAGGTACAGATGAAAACTGAAAGAGTGAGTGCATAATGATGGAATGATTGGAAAATAAACTAAGTCCAAACTATATATATGTATGTTCCCAACTTGACACTTGTCATGTTGAGAACTACTTTGTTCCACTTGTCCCCATCCTTAGAACTTAGGATAAAATAATTATTCATACTTTATACTTTAAGGAATATTAATATAATATTTTTGTTTGGCTTAAGCTCCCTAGCTTAGCCCATTATCCTTAACTTTTAGCCTATTTTCCCTAACTAGTGGAGTTTAGTCCTCCATACTCTTTTACATGGTTGGTCTACCGTAGTGATGTATTTTTAATTAATATTTGTGTGTGATTACATTTACATTTACATTACAGATATATTGTCATTTATGCATCCCGACTCACCAACCTCAAAACACAACATATACACAAAGGTTTTTTGGCCTCAAAATCGTGCGCACTTAAATTTGTTGTGCGCGATATCCTCGAATGTGCACACTTCATCATTTTAGAGCACAGTGCATATACACACTATACCATGAAAAGTACACACAAAATGATATCAAACATCTCACCAGCTTAAGTACATTTATATTTACATTTACATTGAGGTTCAACCTAAAAATATTACATAATATAAAACTAATATATAATACATGGATATGAGTTGAATTATATGTTATATTATATCATGTGATATGCCATGTATAATATAATACTTATGCTTATAGAAGCATAAGTCTTATATTATACATGCCATATCACATGATATAATATATTATATTATATCACGTCATCTATCACATGTATAATATAAAACTCACTTCCACTGGTAAATATAAACTCAACCTCTTTCAACAAAAAAAAAAAATAGTTTTTAAATTTAAATATAAAGTGATTGATGTACAAATGAATATGAGTACTTTATTTTATATATATTTAAAAGTAAAGTATTCTAAAGTATTTTAAGAGTATTTTATTTTATGGGTATATTTATATCATATTCAAAATTAATTTATGAGTTTTTTTCTAATTATGAGTATTTTTCTTAAAGCATTATTATAATTAATTATGGGTTTTCATCCACTATTTATAATGTGACAAATAATAATTTTTAACTCAAACAATGTTAATTCGTCTCCAGGGGATGATGTTATCCTCTAAAATGAGATCGGTTATTTTAAAGTTGATTTTGATAATACATGTTTTGTTTTGAGGCTTATTTTAGACCTCAAAATTTTCCAAATGGTCATGTCTTATCTTAGAGATTTATGTCAGTTTAGGCCAAAAAGTACTTCTAGTTGAGGTGGAGTTGGTGGGTAATGATGGGGTTGTAAGGAGGCCTGATCTCCAACAGTCCATGAACAATGTTGAAGTTGTCCATATAAAGTCAGAGGTGGTGGACTTGGGCATATTAGAAGCATCTAAGAAAGGTTGTGAGAGTAAGGTTTTAACGAATCGGTATATCCCTGAAACTGTCCCTAAGGTAAGTGAAAAGATCATAGGCTCATAGGGTGTTGAGGATGGGTTGGTAAAGAGAAGGAAGGAAGTCAAAATGTGTAAATCAAAGATTATAAGGTATGAAGCTAATATTGGGCCATGATGGAGCATGTGCAACTTTATCAAGTGACAACATTCGTAGGAAAAATGTATGGTAGACTTATGTCGGAAAAATCAATGAGCATATAGGTGAGAAAGGTATGGAAAAAACAACTTGGTTATGCTTCTATTTCCCTTTTACTAGCTAGGGTTGGATAAATTTTGTCTTTCAGAAAACAAATACAAATAAAACATCATGGACAGGAAATGACATTAGGATAGCTCCATTTTGTCCAAAAAAAATTGGACTCTTATATTTGATCCAATGAGAGAGAGGGTTGGCATTTAGTTGTTGTGGGTGAAGTTGCATTCTCTTCTATTGGAGTTGTGATGAGAGAGGGCCTCAACTTTGATAGCAAATAAGTTGGGTAGGATGTTGGATATAGATTAAAAAATACATCCACTTGATAGGACTTCTATCGCCAAGATTTGTGTGCAAATGACCCCAAGAGATGGGTTGCCTAAAGGTATAGATATCCATGTGGGGAATCATTCATATTGTCAAGATACAGATTATGTAAAGATCCATTTTAGGTGCTCTATATAGCATATGTATGGTCACCTTGGGCGAACATGCCCTAAAAAGGATATGCCTAACAAGGGTGAAAATGTAGAAGAGAGAACGGAGGACATGGAACATGCACATAGCCAATCAGAGGAAAACAATGGGAAGGTTTTTAATCCGTCTCTGTTGAAAGATAATTCAATCTCTAAGTACCCTCTTCAATTATTGTTAAAAAAAATATTTCAAGACATAGCTAGTTCCAAAGTACTAGCCTCTAGCCCCCAAAAAAATAGTAGTTAGGGGGCCTGAGTCAAAGCATAAAAGTAGAGTAGGAGGTATTCTCGGTGGTCATGTTGGCCCTTGGTTATGGAAGGAAGCGAATATCAAGGAAGAAAAGGTGAAATGCGAACTGCGTGGAAGACACAGTGACTGTTACTGGGTCAAAGTGAGAAAAATAGAAGAAAAGATGGAATGAAGCCCGAGAAAGCAAGTCGTTGGATGAGGAGATCGAGGATGATAGATCAACAAGGAACAAGGATCATGGAAAACTCAGCAAGTGGAAAAATATACTGTTAGATGCTTTGGAGCATCGTGCAAGAAGGAAGGAAAGTCAGGCTGGTAAATCCCTGAAAAACGCGGGTCAAGTTGACCTAGGGTTTAGACACCTAGGGTTTTGGTATCTAGGGTTTTGACACCTAGGTTTCGACCTAAGGATGTCAGTAGGTGATTGTAATGTATAAATAAGAGCCTATATGAGGGAAGAGGGTTGGTTGAGGTTCAAGTTACTCGATCTAGTTGTTGTTGGTATGTTGTGAGAGATTATTGTTGTGTGAGAGAGAAGTGCTAAGTGTGAGAGCCTTCTGGTATTGTAAGGTCTTCAGCTGGGTGCGAAGATCAACCCTGCAGCTGGGTGCACTGGGAGGGGAGAGAAAGAGAGGAGAAGAGAGAAGATCTGCTAGCTAAGAGAGAAGACAAGAATTGTATGCTTCATCTTGATATATTATAAAGCACAGTTCTGTGGACGTAACCCTAGAGAGGTTGAACTACGTATATCTGTCTTGTGTGTGTGATTGATGTTGTGCTATTTTTCCTTGATATATTGTTATTGCATTGTTGTGATAGATCTGATAGGTGTATGGAGTAGATCTAAGCTGATAAGTGATATATGCATGATGTATTGTTCTAGTATTAGATCCACTTGATATTCCCCTTGGTTGTAGACACTCTTGTCCTACAACCCCCCCATAGTTGCTTCGGGTGAGACTGCATCTGCTTTGCAGGTGTAGCCAAAAGGGCCAGTAGTTAGGGATTGTTGGTGCGCTCTTGGAGCTGAACCCTGGGTCTGCCCCTATGCCAACAAATGGTTCTGTTGTCAAGACCAGAATCTTCTTAAGGGAATGTCAAGGTGGTTCCCATCAAAGAAAGAGATTCAAAAGTGGATAGAGGATCAAGAAAAGGACTTCGTTGAAGCCCAGAACAAGAACCCTAATCTAAGTACAGAGGATTGGTTGGAGAGACATATTTTTACTAATATACATGAGATATTCTTTGGAGGAATCCATCGGGAACTATACGAGTGGTTAGCCAGGTTGGCAGATACCCAGTTTGAGGTCAAATATAGACCTCCTGTAGTTTGGACATCGGCGTTGATCAAGAAGGTCAAGAGAGTTGATAACATCATGTCAAGAGTAGTGGATCATTGGTTTGATAGCACCATTGTAGGCTACATCACCGAGTTTGTTGTTGACAGAGTAGAATCGTATAGCCAAGCCGAGAGATATTTTTTCAAGGAACCCAAACGAAAAATTTTACACTTTTTGAAGTTGAGAATCAAGATTTTGTTGCATGAGAAGAACATCTTGAAGATACAATAGATTGGTTGAATCTGAAAAGGCTAATTTTCAAAAATTTGGACAGCGACAACGACACAGAGGCTGGACATACACGCAGTGGGAAAGTGTTCAGAGAAGTTCATCTTGTGAACATGTTCAAGAAGAACTACAGGGATGAGGGTTTCTACAGTGGAGAAGAAGCAGATCTAACTGACAAAGATCCTTCAGAACCCGCTAGGGAAAAGGAAGAAGAAGCCAAAGAACTTCGTCGGGACGAGCCAGAAACTTCAGGAACTGCGCAGACTGTTGAAGTAAGTTCTATTATCCCTCCTGTTGATTCAGTAGTATTAATCAATCAGAGTAATCCAAGCCACCAGAGCATCCAAAGCACCGTCATTATTAGTCCACCACATACTCAGTCAGGGACCCTAGGAAGATCTATGGAAGATGAGATGAGACTCCATATCTTTAGGGGAGATGTATCTGAAGATCCTGACCAGCACTGGTTCCTATGTGAAGTCGTATGGAATATTAAGAATGTCACCGATGAAGCAGTGAAAAGAACCCAGTTTAGCACTACCCTAAGAGATTGCGCACTAAGTTGGTACATGAAGCTTTTCCAAGGACTTGCGCAGCCCAAGCCACTAAATGAGATCAAGAATGTGTTAATTGCATAATTTAAGAAACCTAAGTCGGGGTCCCAATGTATTACAGAACTGAAGGAGATCAAGCAGAAGGTAGCCGAGCCATTTTGGGAGTTTGATCAGAGATTCAAGACCCTAACAGGTCGATTGACTTTTCAGATTCCAAATGAGAAGAACAAGGAATGGTTCATTGCTACCCTCTTAACACACATCAGAATTCCTTTGATGCGGCAAAAGATTTCGTTGCGAGCTCAGGCGTTGGAGATCGCCATAAAGTTAGAATCAGCCCCTATGGGAGAATCCAGCTCAGGTATGAGTCAGATCTTGAGTCAACTAACTAGTTTGTCTTTGCAGGTCGAAGATATGAAGAAAGACAAGGGAAAAGATAAAAGAGAATACATCTGGTGTGTCAGATACAAATCAAAAGTCCATGACAAGGATCATTGCCCTATATTCCATGAATACTTGGCCTCTGGAGCTCCGAGCCCTTTGAAACAAGTCACCTTACCCTAGTGCAAGGTATGTAGAAATAGGCATTGTCCTAGTGAGTGCTACTACATGCAAAAATATGTTCAGACACTCACAAATTTGTATTGCACATTCTGTAAATCCATGGGACATGATGATAGGGATTGTAGGGATTATGATCTCATGCATGAAAGGTAAAGAGACATATACAAGATTCAAGGCGAAGTACAACAAGAAGGAAACTCTACACAGTACAACTCCTCTGGGAGAGGAAACTTCAGTCCTCGCGGTGGATTCAGAGGAAGAGGACGAGGAGGAGGTATGGGTCGAGGCCGAGGACTAATCATCTATTATAACTATGCACAGCCATGACACTTGGAAAGGGACTGTCAGAACCTTTGTACTACTTGCAGCTATTGCAACTCCTTCGAGCATGTTATTGAAGAGTGTTCAGCATTGCTGGGTAAACTTCAAGAGAAACGAGGACCTCAGCAGAACCTACAGATACATTTGATCAAAGTTGAACCTCGCAGAGAAGACCCTAGAGTCATTGTTATTACTAGAGGAATTGTTACAGGAGATGAAAAAATGACCCAAGGGAGGACTACAGAAGATTCAAGAATTAGGAAAGTTGCAGAGAAGACCCAAAACTTTGATGCAAAGAAAGAAAGACAAATATTTGAGGAAGAAAGAAAAAGGTTCAAAGGAGACCAAGGTTCATCATCAAAGACAAGACCACAAGTAAGAGAGTATGGAATGCCTGAGGCATTTGATCATTCTTCTTCACCAAGAGAAGGAAAAGAGGTAAGCAAGCTCATGGAATTTCTATATACTTGTGTTAAGTTGATTCAGGATGAGAGCATTGTACAAGAACTACAAACTTTAATCAGACAATATGAGCTAGGAAAGATAGATCCCTTACTGAATAGGGCAGTACATCAAATTGGTAAGAAGAGAAGGACCAATAAGGAATTACATTTGAATGCTCAAATAGGCGAATATGATATAGATTATGTAGTCCTCGACTTAGGGTCGAAGGTCAATGTCATGACGAAGCAAACCTGGGCAGTAATGGGAAAACCAAATTTGATATATTCCCCTATCATGCTTAGGATGGCCAATCAACAAGCTCTAAGTCCATTTGGCAGATTGGAACATGTCCCTGTGGACATTGATGGAGTCAGAAAATTTGCAAATTTTGAGGTAATTGAGATAGTTGATGACAATTTCCCTTATCATGCATTGTTAGGAATTGATTGGGCCTTCAATAATTCCATTGTGGTTGATTTAAAGAAGATACATATGACTTTTGAAAAATATAGCCTTAGGGTCATTGCAACCTTAGATCCAGATGAAGGTCAGCGATACACAGAGCCCCTTAGAGAAGAAGACTATGCATATGAATTGTAAAATATATACAAATTAACAGCCAGACAACAGGATTACATTAATCCTACAGCCGATGGAAACTTAAGCTGGCAAAGTGACAGTGTATTCTCATCATACTCAGAAGAAGCACTAGAGAATTGGCAGAATAAAATGTATGAAGTATCTACAAGAAGATGTGCTAGACTAACCAGAGAAGTTCATTGGATCGACACAACAGTAAGTAACTTACCCACCTTTGATGGTCTAAATCCTTTAGAAACCTTCTTGTCGGACTTTGAAGAGAGTGTACCAAAGCAACAAAGACTGTTGGTGATGGATGAGGCCCTGAAAGCAACCCCAGCAAGATGGTGGGGGGCACACAAAAGTAACATTACAGATTGGGTACAGTGTCGTACCTTGATGACAGTGTGGTTCTCAGCACAAGTAGAAGGCTGCGAAGTTCAATACACAGGTCAAAGCTGCCTAAAGGACCATGTGTGAAGCTATGAGGAAGCCTGGAGAAACGTTCCTCAAAGACAGTGGGTAAACAAATTCATCAACACACTAGACACAACACCTATCAAATGGTACCTTCAAGCAGAGTTGTGCCCTCACTACAGATTGGAAATGTATGACTGAGAATTTTGTAACCACCTTCTCATTTGAAATTCAACATCCTTCAGTAGATCAAGCACTACAAATTTTCAGACATAAATTATTTGAGGAGGCCTCTAGCCTCCCTTTAGAGCAAGAAGAGGATGAATGGACTGCGCCTCTCCATAAACTACAAGGTTGTTACAACATCAATGTTGATGAAGATGATGATCCAAGAAAGGTGAACATTACAGAAACAGAAGGCCAAAGAGATGTGGAAGAACCAGGAATTGAGTTACCATTCATTATACACCCAATCAAGATTAAGAAGGTCAATATTGGAACAGAACAGACACTGAAGCTTGCAAATGTTGGAGATTATTGGGATGTTTCCACTATTGACAAGATTACAAAAATACTACATGATTATCAGGAATTGTTTCCAACCAAGTTCATTGATATGAAGGGCATTAAAGGGCCTATGGGAGAGATGAGGATTCCTTTAAAGCTAGATGCAAGACCATTCAAACAGAGACCTTACAGATTGAACCCTAAATATAAGGAGAAAGTGAAGATTGAGCTCGACAGAATGCTAGAAGCAAGGATCATAGAACCTGTCGAAGAGTCAGAGTGGATTATCCCTATGGTGGTAGAAGACAAGAAGACAGGAGAGATCAGGATCTGTGTAGATCTCAAGAAGATAAATGATTCTTGTTTGCATGATCCCTTCCCTACACCATTCACTGATGAAGTGTTAGATAATGTGGGAGGCCAGGAAGTAAATTCTTTTACAGATGGATTTTCAGGATACCATCAGATCTAGATTGCCAAGGAAGATCGCCAAAAAACCACATTTGCAATAGAATGGGGGTCTTATCAGTATATAGTGATTTCATTTGGATTAAAGAATACCCCGACCATCTTTTCCAGGGTGGTGGTCAAAGAATTCAAGGATTTTTTGCATAAATTTCTAGAAGCATACTTTGATGATTGGATTGTTTTTAGTTTATTAAAGAATCATATTGAATGTCTAAGGCTAATGTTGGACAAATACAGGCAGTGTCAAATTGCTTTGAATCTGAAGAAGTGGATCTTATTCTCACCATTTGGAGTGTTGTTGGTTCATATTGTATGCAAATAGGGATTGTTGGTTGATCCATCTAAAATTTCCATTATAGTTGATTTGCCACCTCCTACTTCAGTCAAACAGTTGCGCACTATGCTGGGACACACAGGATATTACAGGAATTTCAGTAAAGGATATGCTCAGATCACAACACCTATGGAGAAACATTTGAAGAAAGATTTTCAGTTTAGTTGGATAGGAGAATGCCAATAAAGCTTTGACACACTAAAACAGAAAATGGTTACTGCGCCTATTCTGGTTTTCCCATATTGGACCAAGGAATTTCATGTGCATGTCAATGCATCTTCCATTGCTTTAGGAGTTGTGTTAGAAAAACCTGGTGAAGGAGAGATTAACCACCCATTAGATTTTGCTAGCAGGAAGCTATCAACTGTAGAGGTCAACTACACCACCACTGAGCGAGAAGGGTTAGCCATGGTGTATGCATTGCAGAAATTTCGCCACTACTTGTTGGGAGGACACTTTAAAATGTTTAATGATCACTCTGCATTGAAATACCTAGTCAACAAGCCAGTGTTGGGGAAAAGGATATGCAGATGGCTTATGTTATTTCAAGAATATGACTTTGAGATCATAGTAAATCCAGGGAGAATGAACAAAGGTCTTGACCACTTGTCAAGGTTGGAACATGGTGAAGATCCGACCAGTTTGGAGGATGCACTACCGAATGCATAGCTACTGGCCATTAGAAATATCGATAAATATACAATTCCTCAGAAGAAACAGCTAGTAGTGCATGCTGCAGACTTCTCACTTATAGTTGGACATCTGTACAAGATGGGACCTAATGAGATATTGAGAAGGTGTGTTATGGAGGCAGAGCACCCATTGATCCTCACAGAAGCTCATGAAGGCATCGCGGAAGGACATTATGCAGGTAAAGAAACCATGTAGAAGGTTCTGAGAGCTGGCCTTTGGTGGCCTACCTTACATCGAGATGCTAAAGACTATTCCAGAGCCTGCAATGTATGCCAAAGAGTTGGAAAACCACCCAAAAGAGATGAAATTCCACTAGCACCATAGTTGACCCTACAAGCATTTGAGAAATGGGCCATTGATTTCGTGGGACCTATAAACCCACCAGGAAAGCGTACAGGAGCAAGGTACATAATTACAACAACATAATACTTGACCAGATGGGTTGAAGCAAGAGAAGTTAAGGATTGTAGTGCAACCATAGTTGTGCGCTTCATATTTGATGACATCATAACTAGGTTTGGATGCCCAAAGATCCTTATGAGTGATCAAGGCACACATTTCATAAATAAGACTGTTGAAGCCTTGACAGAGGAATTTCCAGTCCGTCGTCAAAAGAGCACACCTTACCATCCACAAGAAAATGGGACAGTGGAAACGTTCAACAAGATATTGGAGACAACACTAACCAAGATTTGCAGTCTGAACAGGGATGACTGGGATTTAAGAGTACCAGAAGTACTTTGGGCCTATAGAACCACTTGCAAGAAGTTAACAATGCAAACCCCCTTCAAGTTGGTTTATGGTCTCGAAGCTGTTTTTCCCATGGAATACTTGGTGCCAAGCTTAAGAATTGTTTCCTTTACATATCTGCATGACATTAGCGTTGTTAAAGAGAGGCTTTCACAGTTGGTCGAATTGGAAGAAGATAGATTTGTTGTAGGATTCCATCCAAAAGTACAGAAGGAAAGAGAGAAGGCCTACCATGACAGGCACATCAAGAAGAAGACATTTAAACAAGGTGATTTGGTACTGGTATATGACAGTAAGTTCATGAAGCATCTTGGGAAGTTCAGAACACATTGGCTCAGACCATATGAGGTCGCTCATGTTACAGAAGGAGGAGTTGCGCAGTTGAAGACTTTAAAGGGAGAGTGGAAGGAAGGATTAGTGAATGGGAGCCGGCTAAAGTTGTACTATCACAACCAGCTGCCTAACAGCTCTCAGTAGAAGCATAAGGAAAAGGGTCTAGGTACTAGGTGCAGTTGAAACTGGGTACCATACATAGAAAAGACAGTCTACACAAGGAGGATGAGGAGGCATCGCACAAAAAGCAAAGGCTACTCTCTACAGTCCGAAGTCGAAGTAAAACAGGAATATCTGATCTAAAGTGCCTCGGGACGAGTCACAGGTGAGTGTTGGGGGCCTATTGGCCCTTGGTTATGGAAGGAAGAAAAGATCAAGGAAGAAAAGGTGAAATGTGAACTGTGTGGAAGACACAGTGACTGTTATTGGGTCGAAGTGAGAAAAAGAGAAGAAAAGATGGAGCGAAGCCCGATAAAGAAAGTCGTTGGATGAGGAGATTGAGGATGACAGATCAGCAAGGAAGAAGGATCGTGGACAACTCAGCAAGTGGAAAAATCCATCGTTAGATGCTTTGGAGCACCGCGTGAGAAGGAATAAAAGTCAGGTTGGCGAAGCCCTGAAAACATGGATCAAGTTGACCTAGGGTTCAGACACCTAGGGTTTTGGTATCTAGGGTTTTGACACCTAGGTTTCGACCTAAGGATGTCGGTAAGTGATTGTAATGTATAAATAAGAACCTATATGAGGGAAGAGGGTTGGTTGAGGTTTGATTTACTCGATCTAGTGGTTGTTGGTATGTTGTGAGAGAATATTGTTGTTTGAGAGAGAAGTGCTAAGTGTGAGAGCCTTATGGTATTGTAAGGTCTTCAGCTGGGTGCGAAGATCAACCCTACAGATGGGTGCACCAGGAGGGGAGAGAAAGAGAGCAGAAGAGAGAAGATCTGCTAGCTAAGAGCGCAAACAAGAACCATATGATTCATCTTAATATATTATAAAGCACAGTTCTGTGGACATAGCCCTAGAGAGAGGATGAACCACGAATATTTTTCTTGTGTGTGTGATTTATGTTGTGTTATTTTTCCTTGATATATTGTTATGGCATTGTTGTGATAGATCTAATAGGTGTATGGAGTAGATCTAAGTTGATAAGTGATATATGCATGTTGTATTGTTCTGCTATTGGATCCACTTGATATTTCCCTTGGTTGTAGACACTCATGTCCTGCAACCCCCCCATAGCTGCTTCGGGTGAGACTGCATCTGCTTCGCAGGTGTAGCCGAAAGGGCTAGTAGTTAGGGCGTGTTGGTGCGCTCTTGGAGTTGAACCATGGGTCTACCCCTATGCCAACAGGTCCCTATCCCTTTTCCTAGAATAATCCCTTAACCTTTTATAATGTGATTGACATGAAGGATTTCAACAAGAAAAATAAGAAACTATCATAGGATACCCCTCCACTAGTGGATTTTGACGCTATAGTTGATCAAGAGGAGTTAAAAGAGGTGGAATTTTTTTATTGTAGGATAAGATATCCCTCTTAAAAGTATTCCCTCTATAAAGGGGGTAAAGGTTCAAAAGTCCCATGAAGGATTTCCATCCCAAGCTATACGAGGCACTTCTATGAGGGGGGGAAGACCATTTCAAAGAATAAGAAGGAAGGAAGTATTACTACCATGTACTCATCAAATGAATATTTTATTCCAAATGGAAGTAAACATTTCCATTTGAGATCAACTAAGAAAAATGGTATAGCATTGGAGGATGCGGGAGTAGAAGGAGATATAGGGATGGATCAGAGTGAAGGCCAGGATGGTTCTAGAAGGAATTTTTACCTCTCACAAGCAAAGAAACAAGTAAACAAAGAAGTCATATCTAGCAAACAAATTACTATTCAAGGAACCCTTAGAGCAGGAAAAACCCACTATAAGGGTTCGAAATGATTGCATCCTCTTATAATATAAGACACCTAGGGAGTGCCTACAAAAGAGACTTCCTGAAGAGAATATTTGTATAAAATAGCCCTAAGGTGATGTTGATTCAATAAAAAATCATGGAGCCTAGGAAGGTAAAATATTTGTTAATGTTTAATCTTCCTAGGTGGAGTTTTAAAGCACTTAGTGCTAAGGGGAAATCTGGGGAAATGAACTTGGGAGATGGGTTGCCTGAAGGTATTGATATCCAGGTGGGGAATTCATATAATCAGACGTTATATTATGTAAATACTCGTTTTAAGTGTTATATCTATCATATGTATGGTGAACTCAAGCGAACATGCCCTAAAACGGATATGCCTAACGAGGTTGAATATGTAGAAGAGAGAATGGAGGACATGGAACATGTGTATAGCCAACTAGAGGAGGATAATAGGAAGGTTTTTTATCCCTCTTTGTTGAAAGGTAAGGCAATCTCTAAGGACCCTCTTCAATTATTGATTAAAAAATATTGCAAGACATAGCTAGTGCCAAAGTGTTAGCCTTTAACCTCCCAAAAAATAGTAGTTAGGAAGCCCAAGTCAAAGCATAAATATAGAGTAGGAGGTAACATTTTCCTGGTATTCCCTCTCCCTTTACCTATAATAATCCCTTAACCTTTGTGGATGTGATTAACATGAAGGATTCGAACAAGAAAATGAAGAAATCCTGACAAGATGTCTTTCCATTGGTTGATTTGGACATCATACAATTAATCAAGAGGAGTTAAAAGAGGTGGAAATTTTTTCTGACAGAGTAAGATATCCCTTTTAAAAGTATGCCCTCTAGAAAGTGGGTAAAGGTTCCAAATTGCCATGAAGGATTTCCTTCTAAAGCTATAGGAGGGACTTCTACAAGGTGGGGAAGATCATTCCAAAGAAGACATAAGTAGAATCCACATATACTATTAGTACTATGTACTCATGAGACAGATTTTATTGTTATTGGAAATACAACTTAGCATTTAAGATAAAATAAGAAAAAGGGTATAGTATTGGAGGATGAGGGAGTAGAAGGAGATATAGGGATGGATCAGAGTGAAGCCCAATATGGTCCTGGAATAAAATCTTACCTCTGACAAGCAAAGAAACAAGCAGACAAAGAAGTCTTATCTAGCAAACAAATGACTATTCAAGGTGCTCCTAGAGAAAGAAAATCCTACTATAAGGGTTCAAAATGATTGTTTCCTCTTATAATATAAGATGCATGGGGAATGCCTACAAAATAAAATTCCTAAAGAAAGTAGTTGAAGAAAATAACCCTAAGGTGATGTTCATTCAAGAAACAATTATAGAGGCTAGTAAGGTAAAATATTTGTTAATGTCTACTCTTCTTGGGTGGAGTTTTGAATCACTTATTGCTAAGGGGAAATATGGGGGTCTAGTTGTAGGATGATACAAGACCCTCCTCTTTAAGAGTGCAACCTTTACCCAAAATGTCATTTGTCTTGAGTTGTTCTCTCTATGTCTAGATTCAATTTTCAATATGTTTAATGTTTATGGTCAATTCTTGGCTAGGGAAGTTTTTTGGGAGTCATTTTTTGGGAAGCTAGAACTGGGGAGGGATAATGTCATTGTGGGAGGAGATATGAATTTGAAATTAAGACAGATAATTGTAGGGGGGAGTGTTCATGTTTGGATTGGTCACAATCCCAACAACAACTTCATGAGGATAAAATATCCCCCTGCATTTTTATAGAGGTGGTACTCCTATGTAATATGTTGGAAGATTCTTTGTATGGTTCTATGATGGATGCAAAGGGTGAATGCTAAATACCAAACCCTAAAATATCTTCCAAGAAATATTATATATAAAAATGTACAACCCTTATATACAATTATATAAATATGCAAATATACATCATCTCATTTAAACAAAGAAAGGATAAAATGTGGCAGTAGAAATTTGTGTCTACAAGGTTTTGGAGTCTCCTTTAAACCAACATTCTGCCTTTCTTGTAAAATCAAATGAACCTAGAATCTGCTCTGACTTTTGCAAGATGAAGTAAAAATAGACGGGTCTTCAAAGAAATTTAGATGAGTACTTATTTTGGAACTCAAAAACAAAATTGATAGGAAATACATTTGAAATCACATGCTTTCAACTCAAGTTTGAGAAATCACTAATGTAATGCCCCGAAATAGTTCTTTGCAAGATAAATTTATAGCAATATCCCAATACGACAAGTTCAATAATGTTTGGAACAAGAGAATTGAAAAAGAATCAACAAGGTATCAATGAAAAGTACATGAACTAAAATGAACTACCTCTACTTTTTACAAGTAGGGATTGTGCTCCTTTGGACCTGAAATGTTACAAGATGACTAAAAATTTCTAGAGAAATAATTGCTCAGACCCAAATCTTCATGTTTTCCATACATGCATGGAAGATTTGATGGAAAGAAACAAAGGAAGAAAATGTAGGGAGAAAATTTTGATCAATCCAATTCACATAATCTTGGAAAGATATATGTTTGCTTCTTGCAAACTCTTCACCATTGTAGAAACTTCATACTCCCACCCTCTTTGATGGTGTCTTCTTTTGTTTTTTAAAATATGCTCTCAAAACTTCTTGAAGTATTAGGATTTTGTCTACAATTTTCACACGCTTTCTTTTTGGAATAAACCACTTTAATTAATGCTTCATTTAATCCTCATTAACGACTTTATATCATTGACTTTCATTCCTAGAAGTGGGGCCCATTTCATCTTTAATAAAAGAAATTTAATAAACTTTTATTTTCAAATTTTCAAGTTGACTACCTTTTTAAAAGTGGATTGTGTTTTAATTTTTTGAGCATGACATTTGACCTCTCAGCCATGGAAACCATTCAAGGATTAATTTTCATCATTCCATATTTCCAATGAGTCCTCCTAAGAAAAATGTGGAGTTATGGATCTCAAGTTATAGCCTCTGGAAGTCTAGGTTCCAAACAAATTTACCAACAAACCATGGAAACAAAGTAGATTTTATTTTAATTTTTGGGAGAATTATGGCCAAATTCAGCCCTTAAAATTTATTTCATTGTCTTCTTCGTCGAATTGACTTTCCAACGAGGTATATTTTTCACAAAACGGACACCCATATCTTGAGTTATGAACTTTTGAAGGTCGTTGCTCAGTAGTCGCCCATTTAACTCATGGATCAATTTTAGCCATTGATCAAAATCCGCCCTTTTAAATCCCACTTGCATTGTGGTAGTTGAAATTTTGGTGTTTATAATGAAAAATATTCCATACTCTTCATGTGGAACAAAGGAGATTATGGAGTTCAATCCTTAGGAAAATTCATGACTTAATAAAAATTTTGATGGCCCACTTGCCCAGTCAACTCCCATTTAGTGTCCATGTCATCACCCAGTCAGCATCCAATCATAGCCCATGTGTCATAGTATAATAATATGCCATATGTCATGACATTATTGGTCACCACATGTCTCAATTGGATAGGGTGGATAATGTGTCATGTGTTTCAATGTGATAGGTGGAATAAAACTTAGAAAAAAGGTTAAGTATGGGAGAGTGGGAGATGGATGAGAGGAGAGGGGAAAGTATGGTGGGTTTATGGAGTGTCGCGGGGCTGGAGTGTCGTGGCATATTAAGGGGATCGGATGTGGAGTGGAATTGGGTTTGGAGTGATAAGGAGTGTCGCGACATCGTGGGTCTGCGGGGGTGAGGTCAGCGTCCATGTCATTTCCCAGTCAGCGTCCAGTAATATCACATGTGTCACAATATGATAATATGCCACATGTCATGATATGATTGGTTTCCACATGTCTCAATTGGATAGGGTGGATAAGGTGTCATGTGTTTCAATGTGATAGGTGGAATAAAAATTAGGAAAAAGGTTAAGTATAGGAGAGTGGGAGATGGACAAGAGGAAAGGTGGAACTATGGCGGGTCGTTGGAGTGTCGCGGGGGTAGAGTATCACAGTGCCTAAGGGGATTGGATATGGATTGGAATCGGGTGTGGAGTGATAAGGAGTGTTGCGGCGTCATGAATCCGTGAGGGTGATGGGGTATGTGGGAGAGTGAAAAAAGGAGGAATGGAAAATAAATCAAGTAAGGTGAGAGTATGGGAGATGGATGAGAGGAGAAGGGAGGTAGGATGAGTGATAAGGTAAGATAGAGGATTGTATTCAGATGTAGGGGATTGGAGGTGGGGGAAGAGTCGAGTGAAGAGAGGGGGAAGGGAATATGGGGAATAGAATAATTAAAGGGAACAGATCAATCGAACGGAGGATTGGGGGTATGGGAATGGGAGTGGAGTGTGAAGTGGAGTATGAAAACTTGAAAATATTATAAGTATGGAGAATAGGACGAGAGGGAGAGAGGGGGGGTGATGAGGTGAGGAGACAGGATCAGATTTGGGTGTTGGGAGTGTGAAGTGAGAAGAAGGGGCTTGGGATCGTGCAGGGGAGATGAGAGGTGGAATATGGAAATAAGAAATAAGACTAAGTATGGTAGAGTGGTAGAGTGTAGGAAGGATTGGAATATGGAAATAAGAAATAATACTAAGTATGGTAGAGTGAATGAGAAGTAAAATTATTATGAGAGAATGAAAGAACCAAGACTTAGCACTCCATTTCTCTTCTCAGGATAAGTATGGAGAAGCGAGACTAAGAAGTATTCGAAGACTAAGTACCAAGAATGAGACTAAGTATAAGAGATGAAACTTAGTGTCGAGAGGGAAACCAACTATGTTGCACATGAAAAAAGTTCTCTTCTAGAAAAAAACGTGGATATCTTGAGCATACAAACTCGGATTTTGAATTTGCGAAATGTGTGACGAATTTGAGACTGAGGGATACACCGTGAATTGTTAATCGTTCAAAATTTATTTATTCTGATATCAAAAATGTTTTATTACTCCAAAGAGCAGAAAATCGAGGTGACTAAATTGTTGATCAACAGGAAGCTAGAATGATGGACCCTTTGGGAATTTTTCCTTCAAAATATTAAGGATGTGGGTCCATGTGACATAGAGCCATTGATTTTGATATTTACCTAGAGAAATAATAGGGTGAGAGATGGGTATGTCTCCAAGAGACTCAATATATTTCTTGTCATTGAAAAAATATTTGACAATATGGGTAGCATAAGATCATGGAAGCCCAGTGGATTAGCTTGAGTGGTTAAGTGTTGTGATTTAAAAGTAGAAGGTATTGGAGTAAAGTCCCTGATATGGTTGGCTCTATGTATTTTCTTGGCCTCACTCGATGTCCTCGCTAGGTTAGGTTTACAAAATTGCAAATGGTCGATTTACCCTAGGTACCATCCTTAGAATGAGGGGAAGTGCCTGAGGTTTTCCCAAGAATTATAATTTGAGGAAATAAAAATAATAAGATTGTGGATAGGAAAAGGAGTGCATTCTTATCATGTCCCTATATTTCTTCAAGTGGGGGATACTATCCCAAAACCCTCAGGTCCTTTAAAGTTCAATTCTTATTAGCTAAAGGACCCTTAGTTTAGAGAATTGATTTGAAATTAATGGAGGCATTATGATAATAAACTAGATTCAATAATGTTCTAGTTTAGTGATGAGTTAAAAATAATAACAAAGAAACCTATTGAATGGAAAAAGGTCAGATTCAAGGATTCATAAGAGCATATTTGGAGCTTGGAAGAGGATATAACAAATTTATTCAAATCCAATATGAATGGTTTTTTTAGTAATGCATAGTTGAAGAATTTAAAACTAAAGAAACTATTAAAAAGGAGTTATTAGATTGGGAAGAAGAAAAATGGAGACATAGGAGCATAACAACATGGATAGCTCGAGTTGATAAGAATACTATATTATTTCACAACTATGCCAAAATGAGGAAATATATAAATGTTATATGAAGCATAAAGGATGAGAGAGGGGATTAGGTTCACAGTTTCAAGGGTATTGCAAGAGTGGGCATCAACCATTTCAATAATGTTTTTAAGGAACCACCTAGGACCAAGATATTTTAGATGATAGTTTTCTTCCCTAATTTTATAGGGTGGGATCAAAATAGGACCCGTATGAATGAGGTCCCTATGGAGGAATTACAAGTGGTTATTGATTCTTTCTAGAAATATAAGAGACATGGATATAATGGTTGATCTATTGTATTGTTTAAAGGGTTTGTAGATTTGATGGGTAAGGATTTATTAATGGTTGTGGAGGAATATAGGAGATTTGGTAAGGTTCTGGGGGATTTTAATTCTACCTTCTTAGCTATGATCCCTACGAAAGATGTTATTAATTTTTTTGAAGGTTTTAGACCCGTTTCACTTCATAAGGTTTTGTACAAGATTATTTCTATGATATTGCCAAAATACTTAAGCCTTCGATATCTCCTACTATCTCAAGTGACCAATTTGGATTTTAGATGGTAGACAAATTCATGGGGCTATATACATAGCTCAATAAGGTCTACACTCTATAAAGGTAAATAAGAAATCCTCCTTCATAATTGAACTAGACTTATCTAAGGCATATGATAAGGTTATTTGGTCATATCTTAGATTGATGATGTTACATGTAGGCTTTTCGAGTGAATTTGTTAACTAAGTGGAGGGATGTTACTCATATATTTATTTGTCATTGTTGATCAGTGGCTCAACTTCTTCCTTTTTCCAGCCTTGGAGAGGTCTGATGCAAATTTGTCGTCTTTCACTCATCCTCTTTATTCTTATAGCCGAGGTTTAAGAAAAATTGTCCTCGATGAAAAATTTTCTAGAAGGCAGAAAGGTATCAAGTTAGGGTTTCATATATCTCTAACCCATTTGTTATTTGTAGATGATGTCTTACTATTTGGAGATGGATCCTTAAGGGATAAAAAATCTATTCATTGTTCTTTGGAGTTGTGTTGTAACCCCACAGGGATGGAAGTGAACCAACATAAATCTTTCATAATGTTTCTTATAGTTGTGGAAGGCTAGATAAGATCTATAAAATAATGCTCCCCTTTTAGGAAGGATATTTTCAGAGTGGACTCAAATACCTTGGGTTTGAATTAAATCCAATGAGTATGGATCTTCAGACTAGATATGGACTTCTAGTAGGATTGATAATATAGTTATTTCATGGTATATTGGGTGGATATATTTAAGGGGAATATTAACATTGGTGAAGGATATGCTAGAAGCCAACCTTATCTATTGGAAGTCACTTGCTTATATTCCCAAATGCATTTTGCATAAGATTAAGAGAAATATTTCCATATTGTTGTGGATTGGAAGGCGTGCAAAGGAGAATATGGATCTATTTAGATGGGAGAGGTTAGAAATGACTAACAAGGGAGGGGGTTGGGGCCTCAAGAAAGTATTTCATTTCTCCAAGGCTCTTTCTACCAAAATTTTATGGAAGGTGATTGTAAGTTCTAGTCTATGGAGGGATGTCTTGGTCCAAAAATATATCCACCCACTATAAATTATGGAATGGATTAGGAAACCTATCAAAGCCCATACTAATGCATCTATTGTCTCAAAAGCATTGGTCCTAGCCTTCCTATTGGTAGGGAAGTGGCTTGTTTAGAAGGTTGGTGATGGGAAGAGCATCATATTGTGGATGGACCCCTATAGAGATGGGGGGAAGATTAATGTTTATATGTAGATCTATAGACCTCTCTAAGATCCTTCAACAAAACTTCATTACTAAGATTAAAGGATGGGGATGGCCCATTATTATGGGGAGGAGGTTGGTTAAGGTTTGAAGCTCTTATTTTGGAGAATTTAGAAGCAAAAGAGTGGGATACATTTGTTCAAAAATTGGCATCTAGTAACATCTATCTTAGGCAAGAGGAGGACAAGAAATCTTGTTGATGGTTTCTACACAACCAAGACTAGGGACAGGTTATGTTTTCCTCTAATTAGGAGGAGAATTCTCTTTGGTGGTGGAAGAAGTTCTAAAAGAGTAGGGTTCCATTAAAATGCATCTTGTTTCTATGGATGTTTCTCTCCAACAAAGTCCTTTCTAGGGATAATTTTCTCAAACAATCCTTTGAGGATCATCGATGGTGTCCACTATGCAAAGTTGATGCATAGATAGTTTTTCATATGTTGCTTGGTCATGTTTCTCATTGGAAGTGTGATATGAAACAATAATCCTCACTAAATTGATTGGATATTGGAGAGGTAATTCCTTAGAAGATATCCTTGAATCTTGGTGGGAGAGTAAGAGATTAGAAGAATTTGAAGCACTACTTTTGTTGGTCTTTTGGGTCATTTGGAAAGCTAGCAATGGGATTTTTTTGAGGAAATGTCAATCTCCCCCTTACATATTTTTTATAATATCAAAATTTATTTTGAAGATTACAAGAATGAAATCAAATTTAAGGTCTTGAGGTAGATTAAGAATTTACATATCAACATGTCCAAGCCATGTCAGTTCTTTGATAATGCTTATGAAGCAAATTCCAAGAAGTGTGGGGTGAGAGGCACCCTACTCCTTTATCAACATAATTCCTTTTCCTTTTAATGTGTCTTAGGATTTGGATCTAATAACATGGCTAACATTAAGACTATCCTACTACTAGTGGAGATTGCAGTGGAAAAAGGAATCCATGATTTTCGTATATTTTGTGACTCAATTTATGATCCACTAGATTTTAGGGCAGAGTAGGAATTTAAATTTGTCCCTAGATCATCTTGTTAGTAGGATCAAAGAGCTTATGAGTAGCATGGAAAATTTCTCTTGTTCTCATATTTTCTGAGAATTAAATGTTGTTATAAATGGATTGTACAAGAGGGTTGTGAATGCTCCAATAAGACTACTAGAGATAACAAATTCTAGTGAGTAGGAGCTAGATGTTATGATTTTAGACAATTTTTTGTTTGATGTTTTGTTACTCTATGGAATAGACATATATGTGTCTTTACATGAATTGGTTTAAGTGGCCAACAATGGATTAGATTGACCCTTTGGTTTCTTTTAGATACAATGTTTGAAAATTATAGCTACATAGTTATCTAACTTTTAGTTGATAGATATAGTTGTAGAGCTTGGAGATATTTTGTTCTTAGACATGGTTTTATATTATAGAGTTGGAAATAATACATTTTTTTTTTTGTTTTAGTGTCCTCAAATACCATGCTAAATGTAATTTCATAGTTCCTTCTTGAAATAAAGGAAATTACAACTTTTTTCCTTGCAAAAAATGTTCTCCTTTGTGTGTCATTCTTGTGGCTCATAAAACCATCAATATAAGAGAAGTATACTAAGAAAAGTATGGCTATGCTTACAATTTATAAAACCATTAATAGAAGGGAAGGAAAGTCAACAACATGTGGCGATGTTTATGACTCACAAAACAATTAGTAAAAGAGAAAGAAAATCAACCACATGTAACCATGCTTATGACTCACAAATTTGTTGTGGCTTATAAGACCCTAAATAAAAGAGAAGAAGAATTAGAAACATGTGGTCATGCTTATGGCACAAGAAAACTCAAGATAAAATAAGGAAATTAGAGCATGTGTCCATGACTAAGGCTGGCAACCCATAATAAAAGAGAATGAAAAATAGTATCACGTGTTCATAATCATGGCTCATAAGTCCCTCAATGAAAAAAAGGAAAACAAACAACATATTTCCTCACATATGGCTCTCAAACCCTCAATACAAGAGAATTAATACTAGCCTACTCCCTAAAGGTGAATAGGAATGCTGAAGTAATTCAAGAAATTTTTCATATTAATATTATTAATAAAAATCATAAAGATATTTTGATTGAAATTATTTTATTCGAAAAAACTTGAGGTGCAAACCTTTCCTCAAGTTTTTCACTCGAAAAGAGGTCCACACCTCGAGAGATTTAATCCTTCTTGACGCTTGATAGATCTAGGGATAAGATGGATGTAGGTTGGTTTAGTTATTTTAAAACAAATAAAGTGGATTATAATAAAATCATTATGTAGTAGCAAACATAAGAATAAAGTGAAAACATTCTAATAATGTGGACATAAGAATAAAGAGGAAATTTGTGTGACAAGCTGCCCCAAAGCTACTATTTTATCCTTTTCCTCGCTTGGAAAATTAATTATAATTTGAACAGTCTTAATTTATTCCATTGATTGGTTTTAACACCATTTTCCCTAAGTGTTTTCCAACAAGGAGAATTTTTTGTGACAAGATTCCCTTCAGCTACTATTTTATATTTGTCTTAATTTATTCAATTAATTGATTTGTAACAACATTCATTCTAATTTTCTCTCCCATGATTATGAAATAGACGAATAAAATGTCATTTATCCATCGTTGAATATTTAAACAATAATCCAATAACCACCTCTGAAACATCAGCATACAAAGAAACAAACCACCTTTCTACAAAATAACATGGAAAAAGAAATATAGACAATTATCTATCGCACTCATAACTCAACTTGATTCCAAATGAAAACATGAACTTCATTTATCCTTGAATATCTAAATTAATTATTGTTCATTTTATATAAATCATGGCTACATGTCGCCTTTAACCTTGACTCTTTGTGCATATCTAATTTAAATATTTTATTTTTATTCAACTATTAATAGAATGTACAGATATGTTTATTGTCCTAATTGTTCCAGATATCATAAGATTTTTCAAGCAAAACCCAAAAAAATCCATGTTTGTTGGTTTGCCTAGAGAGGGAAACCAAGCCAAAATTATAACCAAAATTATAACCAATTATGATTGTAAACAACATAAATTATATGAAGCTAAATAACAAGGATGTTAGACAACCATAAAGGATAAACTTGAACATCTGAAAAAGAAAAGACCCATACAAAGCCTCACCAAAAATAATAAGTCTATTTCATTCATAGAAGGGAGGCACTTAAGGAGTAGGTGAGGAGGTGTTGGCCTTGAGTCTTGTATCCATAGAAGACCCATCTTGCATATGTCCATCCCAAGTATCCTAGAAAGAGCCAGTGTTTCCATTAACAAGCCAAGAAACCATTGTTATGAGAATCTTGTTCTGATATTCCAAATCCTTCAGACGTTGCTTAAATTTCCTATAGTCTTGGTCCTTGGGAAGAATTCCTTGAGCTACCATGGTCACATTGTGCCAGTATAGCTCCATATTCCTATAGAATTTGGATTCCCTTGTTCGTGTACATCCAAGGTCTAGAATGATATCCCCCACATGTGCATCGACCTCTTCATCTTCTTAGGAAACCAAAACAATCTTCACATCATCTTCAAAAGTTAGCATGTCAGCCTAAGCTTCCTGAGGAACTGATGCAGCATAGAACTCTGCATCTTCCACCACAGCCAGGGTTGCACAATTTTGGCATATTGGAGTCTTCCTTGCACGAGCAACGCGAAGGGCCATGGAAGCATTCAAGATAATAATGGAAATGTGCCATATATAAGCTTGAAAAGGCACAAAAATCACATCAAGATTGAACCGGAGGTTGAACAGAATCCAAAAAAAAGGGTCAGAGTGAGCCATAGAATGCCCTTGTTCCATGCTTAACTGATAAACTAACATCATGGTAGAAAGAGTGTAATGTACAGAGATACCAAAACCACTATCAATCATAAACGGAAACTTAACTATGAATTGTCTAGAGATCATCTTGCTAGTCCATTCCAATCTTCTCCCACTCCATGACTTGAATGCCTATGCATCTATCATAATATCTCTCATGTGGGAGTGGCATGTTTGACAAGATAGGGCATGCCGCCACCACATCCTTCCCATCGTCATCCTTCACACCAAGTGGCACCCAATTTGGGGGATATCTAATTTAAATATAAACCACGGTTGTTTGTACATATATATTTAAATAATTGGTTATTTTATATAAATCATGGCTCACCTTTAACCTTGTCTCTTTGTGCATATATATTTTAAATATATGGTTATATTTTTTTTTCGAGCAAGAAAAAGCATCATAT
>ML850552.1:16503-32023 GCA_009831015.1 Picea engelmannii
TCACTTTTTAGCCTTGAAAAATCTAGATGAAAGTACTTGCAAAAAGTGAAAATTTTACTTTAGATCTAGCTTTTAGATGAGGAGATGAAACTTGGATCTAGATCTAAATAATATGCATGCAAAAATAGAAACTAAATCTAACTTTTCAATTGGATCTAGATCTAATAATGCATGCAAAATGAAAGTAACCAAAGAAATATTGAACTTTTGTGAAGGAGAGAAAATATAAGCTTGTGCTTGGAACTTCTTGGGCAATGGGGTCTCCTTGGTGAAATGAGGAGGGATCTTCTTCAAGATCTTAGAGGAGAGGTAAAATCAAATTAGATCATCCAATCCTCCAAAGTGAGGTTTCCAAAGCTTCATACACTTGCAAGAAATTGGTTAGATAGTGGTATCACCTACAAAAGAGACTCAATAGCAATATTGGTTAAGCAAAACAAATAAAGCATATATAAATCTCTTGAATCGACAAATAATAATATTACTATTGCAAAATAGCTTAGCAATCTTATCCTAATGAGTAATAGTACTCCTAAATAGGCCAACCTTAACACAATTGCATAACAAGAATAATAGAACAATTTCACCTCATAAGCATTTGCTCCACACACTATCCAAGCAACCAATATGACCTCCAAAGTCTTCTTTTATTCCAAATCAAAAGAGTATTACATCAATAGTATAATAAAAAGCCAAAACAAACTCCCATTAACCCAAGAATGGAGAGGTCGACTTGCTTATAAATCATTTTGGTTGACAATCCCAATGTAAAGGCGTGTGACAAGTGGAAAGGGCACATCTCCTTGATGAGGGCGAGTGGCAAGAGGTGAATGTGATGGAATGATACCTCTCCTCTTGATGAGGTGAATTGTCATCCAAGAGAGAGATGTGTGGGAGTGAGAACTCGCCACATGTGTGAGGTAGGAGGAGAGGGCGAGTCATCCCTCTTGGGATTGACGCCCATCCTCTAGAATCCGCCATGTGTGCTAGAGAGGGCAAGTATCATCCTTGGGATCTTCTCCCGTGACACTTCACTCATCCAACTCGCCTTCTCTATTAAGTTATCTTGCCATCTCTCAAATGACTCAAAACATGAGAGAAACATGTCCCATACATGTTTCCCCAAATACAGGCTTGCTGATTTTTTATTATTTTTTGCCTTTTATTTGACTTTTCTGAGAGAAAGTGGGTTTAAGTGATTAAATAATCACTATTTACCCTCAAAAAGGTGTTAGTTAGGTAAAGTGGGTATTTTGGATGTGAAAAAGAATACCCCCAAGGCATATAATGCCTCCTAGTACCAGTTTCCTAACTTTGACTTATTTACAATTAAATTATCCCATTTTGTGGAAAAAAAATTATTTACTGAAAACATTAAAAAATCCCAGGGGGACTTAGCGCAATTTCCATATGAATCAAATTTGATGGCTAGCATGGTAATATGCATTAGACACTAGACTTATATTTTCCAAGCTAAGTCCTAACCATCAGTACACACTACAGCTTTGGAGGGATTGAGTGAAAAAACTAAAAT
Source organism: Picea engelmannii (assembly GCA_009831015.1). Classification (NCBI taxonomy): domain Eukaryota; kingdom Viridiplantae; phylum Streptophyta; class Pinopsida; order Pinales; family Pinaceae; genus Picea; species Picea engelmannii. Next base: position 18,038 of record ML850552.1, read on the forward strand.
ATTGTAACTCGCTTAAAAATTAATTCAAGCAAGAAATAATTTATGAGTAAAAAAAACACTCTAGAGTTATGCACTCATGATTACCTCTTAGGAGGCTAAGCCTTTTACAAGTTCATCATGCTTAGACACATCTCATTACAATGCCCCATGGGGGGATGGAAATGCGGTATAGAGAAAATGTGGCCAAATTGGCCGGCTGGACTTCTGAACTCTGATTTTGAACACATCGTTCAATCTTTGGCAGCTCAACTGCAAGTCCATCCTAGTGCAACTTGGTGGGTAGCATTGATCAAGTGAAATGGATTGAGTTGTGCAATCATGAGGGGGGAGGTATCTGAGGGGCTGCTGTCAGTGGATAATACTGATCATCATCATCATGGGGTCACTGTCTTCATTGTGGACCATGAGACATGATCGTCTCTAGTTACCCCTAGGTGAGAGAGGGGGTAACACCCCTTAAAATGGATAGAATCCTTGAAGAGTCCACACTAACAACCTAATCTTAAGTGCAAACACCAGTGTCTAGCATTTTAGAAATTCTACGCTTGCAGGATTCCCCTTTCTGTGACTATATTTAATGTTCAGAACTGCTATAGGAAAAGAAAAATCCCTAGCTGTCATAATCATGAAATGGAGCAGGGATTGTAGTTGTTGTAAGCATTGAACTGTAGTAGCAACATTCATATATGAATTCAAATTCAAATATATGATTCGAGACGAAAAAAATATGCAACAAAAAAATCCAGTATGGCTCCAATACGGAAGTATACATCTCATAGACATGAAAATATGCATTTGGTTCCAAATTTTAGAAGAATTGCAAGAATGCTCAGTAAATCAGAAAAATAATTCACTTTTTCAAAAAATTTCCACTATTTTATATCTATAGATGCATTCAAGATTTTTTTAATACTTTTTTATGCTTTTGTGCTCTTTGTTTGTTGGGTTTATGAGTCCATGGGGATTAACTACATGAAGTATATTATTAAATGCAATCAAAAGTAAGTTGACTGTACAGTATCTGTACTGTACAGAATACGGCCAAATCTTGCTACTATCCATTGAACCTAGGATTTGATTCTGTATGCAGACCATCATTCTAGGGAGAGCTTCATCTGACACATTGAAAAGTGTGTGCCATCAGAACTTTAGAAAGCTACTACAAATCCAAGCAGTCTGCCAGGGTGCTTTTTGTTTGTCCCAGGTGCAGCTGATTTGCTCAGTCAGAGGTCTGCAAGCATCCATGGGGAACTATCTTCTTTTCCTTTGATTTTGTGACCTATCTGGCTACAGTGAATGAAATAAATTCTATCCTTAGAGTTTGAGAGGAAGAGCCTCCATTGTTTCCATGATAGGCCACAATTATGGGTGCACCTAAGATAAGATGATCTGTTTCTTTGCATGTCCAATTATTGCAGATTTATTTCTCAGAAGCCCCTAACTAAAATGGAGGGAGGATTATGTAATTGTTTAAGTATTCATATATTTGCATTTCAGTTTGGATGACAAAAATGATGTAATAAAATTTAATAACCTGCATCCTTGTTGATCATGTTGCTCTTGTGCAAGCCATTTCTGGACAGCAAAAAATATCAAAGGGGTCTATGTTTTAGCTATGTGGAGCAACAAATTTTAGTGTTCTAAAGATAGTAAAGAAAAACAATAAGTGGAAACATTTGTTCTACCCTTACTTACCTATTCTTATTGTCTGGTACTGTTAGCTGCATGGAGCAATTATACCTCCAGCAGGACATTTGTATGATTTTTGAAGGGTAATGGATCCTCTTGTGTTTGTAGTTCTGGGCTGTAAATCATAGTGTGTTGTACATAGGATATGGTTGGTGGCCCCGTGCAGCTAGATAACCATGTTTGAGTTTGCAAAACTTATACGAGTTGGCTCTAGCCATAAGAGTGTGGTCCTTCCACCAGGTTTTTTTTTTGCATCCATGGCAATCAGATTGGCTGGTCTATGTTACCAGTATAGACCCATCTTAACTCCGGTTCTACGAAGTGCCGAGAGGGATCAAATCTCTCGAGGTGAAAACCCTTCCTTTTGCACTCTAAAACGGGAGTGACACATGTCAACTCCACGTTGAATTTAGGCACGGAATCACACATCGACCTAATACTGGGCTGTAGAATGCACCTCTCAGTGCAACAATTCCACAAGTCTGATTTAAGTCTCAGTGTAGTGCCTGCTGTACTGATTTCCATGAATGATTAATTCCAAACTTTTGAAGGCCGTTAGTACTAATAGAGATTTAAAACAACCATGTTGTATAAAGTGCAGTCGAATTGAGGAAATCATTACCAGCTGCTACCTGCTAACCTGTGTTTATGAGCTAGTTCCTTGTGGAGTCATATGGATCATGACGTGTATTTATGTTCTCCGGACCCAGCCCTAATACTGCAACTTCTTTCTATGTATCTCAAGTTTCAACAGAACTCTCAATCTCTTAGCTCCAAGTCATCTACAAGATTTCAAATCTTGGTTGCTAGTCAAGATGAATCTCTTCTTTTACAACAGGTGTTTGGTATTGAATTTTCTCCGTGTTGACTCTCAGTGTATTCAAGATTTATGAGCTGTGCAATCAATCAATTAGAAGAATTTCTGAGTTGATTCTCAAATTTGTACCATAATAAACTTATTTTATGTTAATGTTGAATTTTGAAACAAATGTAGATTAACTCTGAAATCAATTACTATGCTTTCAGATTTGGCTAGGACTAAAGGAAAAGGAAACCACTGTTTGACATGTTGAATCTAAGTTGTCTATTCTATTATCCAGCAATTGCCCATTTCAAGTACTTGAGTGTGTAGCTACTGCTGTTTATGCCTTGATCTTGATATTGTTGGGGTTCTCAAAAAATCGGTTTGCCTGTTCAGATCTCTATACTGTCATTCAAGAGAGATCGAGAGACTGGCTTTCACGACACAGGAAATGCAGTCGTCTTTTCATGAAGGTAGCGATGGGAATGAGCCAATTGATGAAATATTTGGAAGTCCATTACTATCATCAGTATCTACTAACTCCAATGATAGCTCTGACTATCCACGTGTTTACCCCCGGATTGGAGACAAGTATCAAGTTAACGTGCCACCATTTAAGCTGCAAATGGGCTGTGATCAACTGCGAATGAGTAAAAGTAAGGAGTATAAGGATGACAAGGCTGAAGAATTTGAGCGGCTGTTTGTGGAGGGATTACCTGTGCCGGTAATGCAGATATGTTGTTTTTCACCATTTGGAAATGGAACATTCTCAGATAATGAGTTCCATTCAAAGAAGTATTCCCCAATTGATGCCATAAAGAAAGATTGTGGATTTTGTCAGCTGGATTTATCTGATATGGAAAATGATCAATGTAACCATAAGATTAGTAACAGTGGCCAACTCAGAGAGGACAATATGTATATTACAGATTTGAAGACAGAATCCTTAAGACGAGAGGATACCCCTACAGAATTTACTGTGGCATCTAAGAATATGCTTGATACATCTTCCTATTGTCATGGGCGTCGAAGAAAAAGGGGAAGGGGTGGTTGGAAGATGGTCAATAAGATGAATGTTGGTTTTTTGGACTTAAACAAGCACTGCATTGATTCCAATTGCCAGGTTCAGCAGCAAGGAATGCATAATACAGGGGAAGATGCAAGATCAAAAGATTACATGATAGTGCCTGGTAGCCCAAGTGCATCCTGGAGTAAAAGTGAGGAAGATTTATTCATACTTGGGCTATATATCTTTGGGAAAAATCTTAAAGCAGTGAAAAGATTTGTGGAAACCAAAGAAATGGGGGATATATTATCACACTATTACGGCAAGTTCTTCAAGACAGAGTCATATTGCAGATGGGCAGAATCTAGAAAGACAAGAAGCAGAAAGTGTATCCAGGGGCAGCGCATTTTCTCTGGATGGCGGCAACGGGAATTGTTGACACGCCTAATTCCTGACATACCTGAGCATTTGAAACATGAGATCCCAGAGGTAAAGTTTTCTTGTCAAAAAACCAATTAGTTGTGTAAATGTAAAAATGGTGTGTTGTTGTTAATCATACATCAATGGAATGCTGATATGAAATTTTAATGTCTATGACACCAAATTGGTGCTATCGGGGTGAAAATAGAGTTTGCATTATGATGGGATGATACATCTTGTAACTGACACATGTGAACTAAATTTCATAATCCAGTTGGACCAGGTTAATCTTTTTTGTTTCACAATAGATTTAACCTAAATAAAAAATTAGCCTATTAGGAGAAACATGTGGACAGCATTCCCAAAAGTGAACTCAATTCTTTGAGTAAGAAAAATTGATTTTTAAGATCTGGGTTAGGAACTTTGGGTTTTCCCCCGCATAGTGTATTGGCAGAATGTGGTCGATAGTTGAGCGATTTCCTTGTCTAGGCACATGCTGCTCCCTTATATGTTGCCCAAGAATCTGTAAAGGGATGTTTTTGTATACTTTTGTGAGGGTCAGGCTGCTTCCTTGTATGAAATCCTGGGGATTTGTAAAGGGAAACTCATTCGTCTCTCCCCTGTTTTGTCTCTCATGGGGATTTGCTGTTCTTGGGAATCTGGTTTTAGATTTTGGGTTTGTCTTTTAACATTTTATCCCTTGACCCGTCTTTGTGGTGATAGCCTATCTGCTGTCCTTATTTTCGTAATATGCTCGATGTTCAATTTTTTTTTTTCGCTCAATAGAATTATGAAGCATATTTCAAAACAAATGTCTCCCAGTTACAAAGTATATTGCCTTGCTCCTGTTATGATTTTTTAAATGTTCTTATAAGTATAGGGTCTCACAGGATTTTCTCATAAACAGGTAACAAAGGCATTCAATGATGGAAGAGTTTCTATGGAAGAGTTTGTTACAAAGCTGAAAGACTTAGCTGGACCAAATGCACTTGTTCAAGCTGTGGGAATTGGCAAAGGAAAGAAAGATCTTACTGCAGCTCAGTCAGCAAAGACAAACCAAGTTAGCTCTTCTTGTCATGAAATTCCTACAGGGAAGGCTTTTTCCACCCTTTCTACTGAAGAGATTATTAAGTCTGTAACTGGAGATTTCAGGCTCAGCAAAGCTCAAGAAGACAACTTATTTTGGGAAGCAGTGTGGCCTCGTCTCTTGGCAAGGGGATGGCATTTTGAGAAACCCGACAAGGCTGTTTTTGGGTTGAGGCAACCTTTAATTTTTCTGATCCCTGGTGTACAGAAGTTTTCAAGAAGAGATCTAACAAAAGGAATTCATTATTTTTATTCTGTTAATGAGGTTTTAAGCAGGGTGGCATCAGATCCAAGGCTGCTTGAACTAGACACACATGACATAACAGGGGTTGAAGTGAAGCCGGAATGTCTCCGGACTTCTGAGAATGCAGATGAAGAAAATGGGCATGCAGACCATCCCTTTAACTATCTTCAACCTAGATTTGACAGACAAGTTTCATCCTTTGTATTTACAATAGTTGACACCAGTCTAACATCACAAGGAGTAGGACCATGTAGGAGACGAGAAAGAGTGACTTTGCCTCTGGATGATGGCTCAGATAGGTCTCAAAATGTGTCATGGGAAACAGAAGATACAGACAATTTAGGATTACTGCCATCTCAGCAATGGAAGCATTGCACACATTATGCAGAGGGGGATTCATTGAACTGTAATTTGGAAGAGTCATCCCATGTTGTAGTTGATCATGAAAGCTCAGGTGAGAGGAATGAGATTTTTGGAATGTGCAAGGTACCAACCCCTGATCAGTGGGATTGTCTGCTCTCTCCCTCGAAGAAGAGGAAACTAACTACCTGTATAAACTATGAAGAGGATAAAAAAGCTGCTAGTTTGGTAGAATCTAATGAGTCAAAAGATCAAACAACAATGCTGAAATTTGACCCCAAGGAAGAATCTCCTGAACCTCAACCTCTTTCAGGTGCCAGTCCATTGGAGATAAGCATATCCCTACCATCTTCAACTCAAGCAAGTACCGGGAGAAGCATCAATGCTACTTCTCTGAGTACAGATTGGCTTTCTGCAAATAAGACCAATAACAGTTCTCAGAATTGTAGGATATGCGGATTGATACCTGAGATAGGGCCTGGTTTGAACTTACCTCAAGATCAACCAATAAACACTATGATCAGTTCTGTCCCAGTAATGGACAGTCAAGTCTCAGAAGCTTCAAAGTCCGAAGAAACTTCTTATTCTGAGGCAAATTCTGGGCACCCTCAGGAAGTGTTTAATAATCCAGGAGTTGTAGAGTCATCCAGCCCTGGCCCAGATGAGAGCCATTCTACCAAACCACAGGAAAACAATGAAAGTACTCTACAGAAAAATGTACGCAGGCAAAGCACAAGGAGCCGCCCCTTGAGTAGAAGAGCATTGGAGGCTTTTGCTTGTGGTTTTTATTCTCCTAAACGGCGGAGAAAGGATAGTGATAAAACTTTGAATCCAGATGGTTGCCACATGAAATCTATCTCCAATCTGGTCCAAGATGACCGAATGTGTTCCCCGAATACTCGTTCAGAACGCAATAACATTCTTCTGAGTCACTAGAATACAAGTGTGGAGTCTGTTAAAGATGATGTAACGGTGACAGTCAAGTAGGTGTTAAGTCCGAGGATGTGTACAAGAGGGGTAAACCCACTCTTTGAGAAAAACCCCAAAGGCATATTTCTACTCAGAAAATTAAAACTATGTAGAAGAAAAAATAATAAATGTATTGATCCCAGCAATCTCAGAGTGTAGACTGGCCATAGCAAAGGTCAGGCAGGCGAGGGAATGCCACGTAGCCCCCTTCCCTGGGCACTGAAGGACAAGTTTCTTACATCGGCGCTTGCAATTTCTGAAGCAAAGACGCCTCTGGAAGAACAGCAGCAGAACAATGATGGTTGGGAATTCACTGTTCCCAAGCCTGAACCACCAACCAAAGGCTGGGAATGGCTGTGTAACAATGATAACTGTGTAACAATGATAAAGATGACCCCCTTGCATCTGCAATGGTTCCTGCTGCTACATATTTTTTTTATGTTTTTATGATGATTAATTATGGAATTTGGTTCCCGCGGCAGCCTGCATGGCAAATTAAAGTTCTTGGACTTTTATATCTTTTCATTGCCTGTTCCAGGTATTGAAGCCAGCGACTTGTAACTTAGTTTCTAACACTAATTGAGTTTCTAAGATCTGCTTTTCTGTTGCCTAATTTTTTCTTTTGTTGCTGTTTATAAATGCTTATAAATTTTGTCACAATATTATTTATAAAAACTACAGAAAGCATTTATTAAGAAAATGGCACTGGGTGTAACTTAGTTTCTAACACTAATTGAGTTTCTAAGATCTGATTTTCTGTTGGCTAATTTTTTCTTTTGTTGCTGTTTACAAATGGTTATAAATTTTGTCACAATATTATTTATAAAAACTGCAGAAAGCATTTATTAAGAAAATGACACTTCCCAGTAGAGATTTGGATATGGAATCCACATTACAGAGTCCAACTAGATGCAGTTGTCTTTTCCACAATGACAATATAATGCACCTTTCTATGTCTTCGGAAATTGCAAACACATTATTTAGCTGTGCAATGTGCATACATGTTGATATATGCCAAATTGTATCAAGCTAGGCACAATGGAGCCATGCCAACTCATTTGAGGAGGCTATTTGAAATTTCATAAGCTATTTAAAATTTCATTTTCGGGTTTGACAAGAAACTTGAAATTTTGTATTCACCCTTCTTACTTGATAGTAAGCCCATTCTCATTCATGATCAGCTTTGTAACGTCTACATAGTGCTAACTGCTAACGGTGTGGAAGAAATCTGTTATTATGAGCTATAATGGTTTCGATGTGCTCATCCCAGCTAAAACCTCATGTTCAAAGTGGACAACTATATATCTACTGAATCCATCAAGCAATAACTTCAGCTTCCAATATCATTAACTTTGTGGAAATGGCAACCCCATAAGGGATGCATCTCCACACTATTTGAGCTTTGGAGTATCATTGGAGTACCCCAATACCATGTGGTTTGGATCCATCTCCCTCAATGACTTGCACAAAGAAATTGATAATAATAAAAATGAATTTGAGAAAGCCTATGACAAGTTGAGTGGCCTTGGGCTTTAGGTCATTCTTCATTGGTGCTGTGGAGATCCTCTTTGTGGAAGGCTTTGCATCCCTGTCCATCAATAGATGCAAATCTGAGTTGGTTTATTTTGATTCAATAGGCAACGTTGTCCACTAGCTCCAACCCTGTATGTGTTGGTTGTTGAAGCCCTGGGCTATTTGATATGTCATAGGGTTGGAGCAGGGCTTGTTAAAGGCACCCCACTCACTAAATTTGATGATGGCTAGATGGTGAACAACCACTTTAGTGATGACTCTTTTTGGAGGGTCAGGTTTCTTGGGACAGCATGATAGAGTGTTTTGATACATTATGTTTGGCCTTGTTATCACAAGTCGAATCTCAAAGGAAAGACCACTAAAGTTAGTAACACCTAGGTTGAACCTCAAAGGAAAGGATAAACTTTAGTGGCCTTTCCTCGAACTGTGATAGAAGGGCTTGACATTGGGGGCAAGCAAGTTTGAGAGAGGTGGGTGCATGGATATCACTAGCCTCTTTCCCTAGCTAGAAATGACAAGCAACTTACGACTTTAGGATTGGCCATTTCAAAGAACCCTAAGCCTCTCGACCCAACTAATGATGGTTGGGAGCATCTTTTGGATAAGGATACCTCGGTGATTGGATGTGACCTCGCCTTTAATGACCATGATAGAACCCCCACTAGTTGTTGGGTTGATTATTTCTTGGTGTTTATGATTGACATTGTGCCTTATGGTTCCTAGACTTCAATGTATGTTATTTGGGACTTGTGATGTGGTGGCACTATGTATTTAGGGGTTTTGGAAAAAGACAACCTATGTTTTTGAGTTTGATGGTTTTCACTAATGCTTGTGGTGGTTGCATGTGTGGCCCACAATTTTTTTTTGTGTGTTAAATCTATGTACATATTGTTATATTAATAGTCTAATAGTGAAATAAATGTTTAATGTCAAAATAAATAAATAATGGTTTTTCCTCATAAATCAAATAAAATATGGCTGGTTCTTCCTAATCTAATTTATTCCATGTTTAACTGACTTGAACCCTAAGTTCAATAATAGCAACACAAAGGTTGATAATGGAATATTATGGAGAACAAGTTTTCAAATGCAAAAAAGTCTGACATGCAAAAGATTTGTAACATACTACAAATGCACTCAAAGCAACATCAAACATGAAGTTCTTTGAATACAATTCTATCATGTAATAATTACATCATGGATATTGGTACATGTTATTACTTATAAATTTCCAAATTTTTGATTAATTTTACATAATAAAACAAATATATATATATATAATCCATTATATTTGGGATGCCAAACTTGTCTACAACATCCCCTCAAATTTTGGAGAGTATTTCCACAAATATTAAAGACATTCCCAAATCTCGAAAAAGTATACAAGTTAAAGGGATATTGTATAGGTTCTTGATACAAAAAGCATGAATATATTATTATGATAGGAGGATTTTATAAACCATCATAGATCCATCTAACTACAACTTTGTTAATCATTGAGAGAGATAAAACAAAATTAAGATGCAAATATTTTAGTGTTTAAAAGATTCTGAGTTAATATGGATCTATGCTAGAGTGTGTGTGTGGGTGTAGAGAGAGAGAGAGAGAGAGAGAGAGAGAGAGAGAATAATTAAGACTTAAGTGTTAGTTCAATCAGTTGGTACGATTGTTGCCATGACATTGTTGATAATCTGGTGTGTTGTATAGGTCCTTGATTTGATTCCCACAGAGTTAGGTTTACTAAGTCTACGTGGCTTGCTTTACATTGGGTACATTTCTTGGGATGGGGGAAAATACTTAGGAGTTCCAAGGGATTTATTTCCAAGGGAAAAAAAATCAATGCTTAGTATTATATTCTTAATTTTCTTATTTACATTATGATTTTTTTTTAAATATTTTGATTTAGAAGCATGAATGTTATGCATCATATCCATATTGGGTTGTTGTTTTTGTAATTAAAAAATAAATTGTAATGGGTTCATTTAAGCCACATGTCACGTCAGTGTTAAGCATGAACATTACACATCTCCATCATATTGGGTTATAGAATGCACCTCGCTTCTCTTGGTGCATTCTATCTCATTTATTTAATTCCACACACACACACACACACATAATTTTTTCCAAGGAAAACCTAGCGGGTAAACACTTGAGCACTTATTTTCATTCAAGGATGGTACCCAGTGCAAGCCCATTGGCGCTAATTACAACACTTGACCTGGAAAGGACATTGATTGAGGCATGCAATAGAGGCAACCAACCCAAGAAATTAACCCTAAGACTTATTGCATTTAGCTCAAAGCACTCAACCACTCGAGCTAGCAAATCACACACACATCTATGTGAGTGTGTGTGTGTAATTTTTTTTTCAAAATGAAAAAATGACAACTTATATTTTGAGTTGAAAGTGAAAGTTATATTTGGAATGTGTTGAAGGAACCAAACGAAAGATAAGGTCATATAAGTCCTAGATCTTAAATCATCATCTAAATAATGTCTCCTAAACTATTTGCAAATAAAAATGGCTTAAGCCTTACAATGACAATATTTGGACAGTGCCTTTGAAATTTACAATAACCATCCAACCAAAGATTTTAAAAAAAGGTCCATCAACAATAACATAAGATATAATAACCATCCAACCAAAAATATAAAAAATCTCCATCAACAACAACATAAGATATAACATCATCAACATATTCAAGGAATATATCATCATCAAACAATGATGGGGGATAAATGCTTAGGAAGATGATCAATTGCATAATGCCAATATGTCCCAAAACTTGTTTTGACTACTCAACAATATATAGTACCTAATGAAACAATGGCCTTATAGTGGTGTTTTGGAACCTATATAAACCATTTACTCACTCAATCACCAACCTTGAATCACCATACCTTCAACCTTCCAATGCCTTTCTCCAATGCTATCTTCAACATATACAATAAAGCATGGAGTTCAACCCAATTGTCGATGCCTCTTCCAAGACCTAATTTAAAAGAAAATGGCATCTTTTAGGCATGCACAACACCCCTCCAGCACCACAGGGACCCAAGTTTCCCTGACTAGCACCATCAAAGAAACACCAACCTTTTGACTTATCAATATCATGGGGATCATTGTTCCTTGCAATAGTTTGTTTAGCTACTCAATTAATGCCATTATAAATGTATTTTATGTTGTAGAACACCTTGAATGGAGAGAAAGATTTGTCCTAAAATAAGATTGCATTTCTAGTAATCCATATTCCCATGATACCACATAAGGAAGACCTTTGTGATTAGCTAACATAGGGTCTTTCATCCATTGTTTAAAACATTAAGCGAGAGAAATACCTTCCCATTTTCCCACTCATGCTAAATTGAATGCATCCTTACATACTTCTTTAGAAAAGGGACATACCATCAATAAATGTTTAAGGCATTCAACATCAATGCTACACAAAACTCAAAACCCATGCCCTCCATTGCAGCACTATCCATGTCAATGCTTTGTTACTTGGAGCCAACTAGAAAAATATTCTTGATTTAAGAGGAACTTTTAATTTCCAAAGAGACTTCCACCATTAATACTCTTCCTACTTTCCCACTAGAAACATGGTTTTATATCCTAAACGTGTTGTGTACATGACTTTTATTCCTCTCTTAAATGAATTTAACTTATCTATAATTACTGACATATGAATTCCATTTCTCTACGTCTTTTTTCATCCCGTCCTAAGTCCCTTTCTCCCTTCCATCCTTTTTTCCATAGATTGCCTCTACTAATCTTAGTTGGAACAACTAAGGAGAGAATCCATTGTCATCTAAGGTACCAAGAACACCATCAGATAGCTTATACAAGCTATCACTACCAATCCAAGGATTAATTCCTACTCTTACATTCCTTCCATTACCTATTTTTCATGCCAACCAACTCGCTATGAGAGGGAAAACTAGTACTAAACCTTAAACATTGTAGAATCATTTGCAAATGATTTTTTCATCTATGTAATTCAATATTCAACAAATAGGTGATATATGTACTTGAGTAATATCACTTGCAACAACAACCCTGTGTATCTAATCGGCCTTTACAAACTCATTGTAGTTAAAGATTTCCCAAAACGATTAATGTTTTTGAAGCACCATTCCCTAAGGGTTTTGGGCTTTGCTAGACTCTACCACTTCAGTAGGTGAAACCCCTTTTTCCTTATTTCCTTTCCATAAAATAACTAAAGCACTTACTTCTAATAGTTTCCAATAATCCATAAAATAAATAAAGCACTTATTTCTAATAGTTTCCAATAATCCTACAGGGATATAAGCCATGGGATTATAGTAGAAAGGTGAGGCTCCTAACACAAATTTGATCAAACTTAAGTGGCCTCCCATTAATAACCAATGTGTGCACAGCCTTATGACCCCTTTTTCATTTTTTTGGTAAAGACAAACCCAATCCCTAAATCCATAATCATTGGCTTTAAATACAAAGCTCATATACCTTAAGCCTTTGTTAAATTCCATAGTTTGAAAATGAAGAATCTGAGTGGCGTGTCTCACTCTCCTCTCATTCATTCCATAAATGATATGTAAATTCATTTCTATTCTCGTTTCCATACTATGTAAGTCTAGTGATTCTTTTAAATATTATGCTTCTTTAGTAGAGCTAGTTCTAAATAATAACACTTTATCAACACATAAAAAGTGTGATAAAGATAAATACATGCATGTATTGACCCCCTTTAGCCTTCCACTTCCTTTAAAATAACCAAGAATCCTACTTATCCCTTCAACTACTAATAGAAACAATGAAGTGATGGTGGAAATCCTTGCCTAAGCCCCTTAGTGGGATCGAAGAAGAAAGAGGTGTTTCCATTCATAAGCATTGAAAGGGAGGATGAGTTTGGATAATCCTCTTTATACAACTATAAATGGAAGGCCAAACCTTGTATGATTAAGAATGATCCTTAAAAACAACCAAACCTATCATTAGCCTTGGACAAATCAAGTTTGATCACCACTACTGGAAGTTTTTTAGTCTTGATAGAGTGTATGCCTTCCTCGACAACTTCAACTACATCGTGAATCTACCTATCTTCTAAGAACCCAAATTGCTCCATATAAATAGATTCAGATAATATTGGTTTTAGTCTTCAAGCAATGGCTTTGGATATGATCATATAGATCGAATTACAGGTGATATTGGTCAAAACTCATCATAGGAAACATGATTATCCTTCATAGAGATAAGAACCAAAAAGGTATAATTAATAGAGCATGAACCTTCCATGTGATTCCTGATTCCTCCACCATAGGTAAGATGTCATCCTCCAACATATCATAGAATTATTGAAAGAATTTAATCGACCACCCATTAGGCCTTGGACTTTTGTCTTTTTGAAAAGAGAAAATTACCTCTAATTCGTCCTTTGTCACCTATGCATGTAAATCCTATGAAAATCTTGCTTCACAAATATGGGGAAATGCGCTACTACCCTGGTGATATATACAATATTTTTCCTCTATAGAGCTTTGTATCATTGTTTGAAAAATTTTACCCCCAAATCAGATATATCTTTAAACATAGTAGTCATGCTTCCATCTAATTTGGCCATTTCCTATATGGTGTTCATATTTTCCATCCCCTTTGCATAATTTTGAAAAAAAAATGTGTTCTCAACACATTGGCCTAACCAAATTTCCATAATCTTCAATATCACTTGGCCTCCTCCCACTCTAATAAGTTATTTCTATCTTCCATCGCCTTCAACTCAACATTATCTTCCTCAATGAAGTTTCCACTAGAGTTCCTTCCAAACATACCAACAATATTTCCATATACCTCTTTAATAGCCTTTTGGGAGGTATTATATATTTTTTTATGTCCCTTCG
>ML850552.1:49107-59471 GCA_009831015.1 Picea engelmannii
TGTTATTGTGTCTATCTGAATGAATGAATGGTAGGATTTTTGTTTAATTGCAATTCTCTATTATTTCTTGTTCTTATGTCATGAATGCATTTACATGGTTGAATGTGAGAATCTGTGAGATATTAGATAAATTTCAATTGTTTCTCTTCTACGAGCATGTGCAAGGAGTGCATAGTGTCTGCAAGGTGTGCATTGACAGAGTTTGTTTCAACTCAGAAGCTCAGAAGAGATAATGTGAAACTTGTGTTTGCAAAGAGTGCATAAGGGTTCACAAGGTGTGTGTTGACAAATTCTGGTTCAACTCAGAAGTTCAGAAGGGATAGCTTGAAAGAGTGCGTAGGCAGAAACGTACCCAGAATCATATTTTTCAGGAGGAACAATTGAGTTGTATAAGAATTGTTGCAAGGAGTGCATAGCCACCCATCAAGAGTTGGGTTGAAAGAAGCATGTTGCAAGGTGTGCGTAGAATTTATATTTGGCTAAATATCGAAGGAGTCATTCTGAAAAGTCTAGAGTGTCGAGGAGGAACAAGTTCAGGAGAGAAAATTTGGAGCTTTATATGCAAGGAGTGCATTTTGTCTGCAAGGAGTGCGTCGATAGATTCTTTAACTCAGAAGCTCAGGAGGAGTAACTGAAGGGTAAATTCATAAGGGTGCAAAGAATTGTTGCAAAGTGTGTACCCTCGTCCATAAGGAAGTTAAGTCGTGGGAGAAGACCTGGTGCAAGGCGTGCACAGAGTCAATTTTCGACTAAGTGTCGAAGAAACACTCTGAGAAGTTAGAGGTTTCAAGGAGGAGCAAGCTAAGAAGAGATAGCACTGAGGATCCTTCAAGAGGGAGGATCCCTTGAAGATTCCCCGATTTAACGAGTAAGATCCATTCCAAGGAAGCATAATCACTCCAGGTCGTCAGATCTGGGAGAGTCGCACAGAGGATAGTCATGGAGTCTTTCGACACTTCATGGTTCGGGGTCACTAAAATCACGAAGTGGCGAAGTGATCCTAGCCGTTGGATATGAGGAGACACATGGCAGTGGATTGGAAAGTTTGGAAGATAGAGTTTCGGAGGGAATTGCATGGAGTAAAGCGTAATCTTCGCGAAGTCGTGAAGGTCAAAGTAGAGTTGGACCATCGTATCCAGGAGGACATGTGGCGGAGATCCACAAGATTTGGAGGAAGATTCCTTCGGAGGGAAGGCGAAGGCGGAGTATCCCAAACTCCCAAAGACTATTTTAGCGAAGGAGATTGTGGTCGTTGATCTGAGGTGGACGCGTGCCGTTAGATTGCAGAGAGAAAATTCCAGTCATGATTTGTTAGAGTGCGTGGCATCCGATTGTCGCTTTGGGTGTGAAGCATTTGGGAAGGAAACAAGGGCGGAGGTCATAATATCAGCAAAGCCCAAAGTTACGAAGAGGGTTGGCCCGAGGTTATAGTCCATGGTCACCTGAGGAGAAAAGCGTAGCAGTGGAGCTAGCGCCCACCAATTAATGTTACCAGAGTCGCCAGAAAACCATTGTGCGGGTAATTCAAACCTGCGAGGTAACAAATTGGGGACCTGTGTAAGTTGTTCGAGGGTTTGCTAGAGACCCAAAAAGCCAATTCGGCTTAAGAATATTGAAGATCCTTGACTGGGAGGTCGCAGAACCCCCAGGAGGGGTGGGGGGCTGCATCAAGTGGTATCAGAAAAAACATAATTGATTTCTGTAGGAAAGAAGAGATAGGTTGATATAATCAAGAGGTATCAGATACATCAAGTGGTATTTATGTGAAGAAAAAGGTCATCACAATGCCGCTTAGAAGACATGCAGAGCCACATGTAGAAAATCGATTTATGGAAAGGGAGATGAGAGAACTTCGCGCGAGATTAGATGTTATGGAGACAACACAAAGGAGAGCACCTGATGTTGGAGATGTTAGTGATGCAGAAAGCGAAGAAAGAGAAATTGAATAAGTTATAGGAGAGGAAGTTGCAGAGGAACGCTTCCTGAAAGTTGTTGTCAAGTTGGGAGCTAGAGAGAAGATAGACATCTCGATGTATGAAGATAATTTAGATGTTGAAGAATTGATGGATTGGATAAGATCAATGGACAAGTACTTCGACTATGAAAACGTCGATGAGGAGAAGAAGGTGAAACATGTTGTCACCAGATTAAAAGGACATGTAGCGCTATGGTGGGATGAACTACAGGTTGACAGAAGATGAAAAGGAAAGCAAAGATCAAGAATAGGGATAGAATGGTAGCTAAGTTGAAAGCTAAATTCATACCCAAGGATTATGAGATAAATCTATTCAGGAAGTTGCAGAACCTAAGACAAAATGGAATGATAGTGAAAGAGTACACAGAGGATTTTTACAAACTGAACATCAGGGTTGGACAGAGAGAAAAAGATGATGACAAGTTTGTTAGGTATATAAATGGCCTGAAATATGAAATCCAGTACGAAATCAACATGATGACAATGAGGACAATAGAGGATGCTTATCATATTGTGTTGAAGGCAGAGGATAAGTTGGCTAGAAAACAAATCCAACAAAGCAGAGGAAGAAGTTTAAACAGAGGCAAGGGAATTTCCCATGATAAGGCACAAAATACCATGGGTGAGACTAAAAAACCACATAGTCACTCAGAAAGAGGAGGAAGTTCTCGAGGGAGACAATACGATGGATGAAACTCTTTTCCTCGAGGAAGAGGAAGAGGTAGAGGAGGAGAAGTGAAGTGTTATACCCGTGGAAAGACAAGACACATGTCTTGGAAATGTACCGAGAGAAAGAAAGAAGGGGGAGGTGAAGTTCACATTTTAAAAGCGGAATGTTGAAGAAGAAGGTGAAAAAGATGGGAAATATTTGATGGTGAAGAAGGTTATCTTAAAGTTGGAGCCAAAGGTTGAAAAACCAGAGCAGAGGAACAGTTTGTTCAGGACTGCTTGCAAGACTAAAGACAAAGTATGCAAGGTGATAATTGATAGTGGGAGCACTGATAATTTAGTATCCACAGATATGGTGGAGAAGTTGGAGATGGAGACAACTGCACACCCGACTCTGTATAAAGTCTCATGGTTGTAGAAGGGACACCAGGTAATGATAACTAAAAAATTCCTAGTTGAATTTAAGATAGGAGGATATAGAGATGAAATTGTGTGATGTAATTCCAATGGATGTATGCCACGTTTTGTTGGGAAGACCATGGTAGTATGGCAGGAATGTCATTCATGATGGGAGAAAAAATACTTATACTTTGGAGAAGAATGATAGGACACACATGTTACTGCCAATAGAGGAAAAGAGAGTAAAGGAAGAAGACAACACAAGTATACTTCTCATGAGTGGGAAGGAACTCTTGAGTGAAGTTAAGAAGGAACAATAGATGCAATTTGTTGTGGTGAGGAAACCCATAGTTTTCCTTACAAGTACTTCTATGGAGGATCTTCCTGAAGAACTTCAGGAGCCATTGGAGAATTTTGTTGATATAGTAGTGGATGAGTTTCCAAGCTCATTTCCACCTATCAGTAGTATCAACCATCATATTGATCTAATATCAGGAGTGAGTCTGCCAAACAAAGCAACATACAGATTAACACCTCAAGAGAATGAGGAGGTAAAGAGACACGTCTAAGATTTGATGGACAAGGGTTTGGTTAGAGAAAGCTTGAATCCATGCACAGTACCAACTGTGTTGAGTCCGAAGAAGGATGGGGGATGGATAATGTGTAGAGACTCAAGAGCCATAAATAAGATCACCATCAGGTACAGATTCCCTTTGCCAAGGATGGATGACTTAATGTATTGTTTGAGTGGAGAAAATTGTTTTTCAATGATAGATTTGAAGAGTGGATATCACCAGATAAGAATGAGAGAAGGTGATGAGTGGAAAACAACCTTCAAAATGAACGAAGGGTTGTATGAGTGGCTTGTTATGCCATTTGGCTTAACAAATTCCCCAAGTAATTTTATGAGGTNGATAGATTTGAAGAGTGGATATCACCAGATAAGAATGAGAGAAGGTGATGAGTGGAAAACAACCTTCAAAATGAACGAAGGGTTGTATGAGTGGCTTGTTATGCCATTTGGCTTAACAAATTCCCCAAGTAATTTTATGAGGTTGATGAATGAGGTATTGCAATATTTCATTGGTAAGTTTGTGATTGTATATCTGGATGATATATCAGTCTTCAGTAAAACTAAAGAAGAGCATTTGAGACATCCGACATTAGTGATGAGGAGATTACAACAAGAGAAGTTGTTGATAAATTTGAAGAAGTCCTCTTTTATGAAGACGAGACTCATTTACTTTGGTTTTTTGATCTCTTCAAATGAATTGAAGATGGATCCAGAGAAGGTGAGAGAAATCAAAGAATAGTCGTCGCCAAGAAGCATATTTGAGGTGAGAAGCGTCCATGGATTAACATGTTTCTATAGGAAGTTCATTAGAAATTCTAGTGGGATTTGTGCACCAATGATGGATACGGTGAAGAAGAGACACAAGTATTTTAAGTGGACAAAAGAAGCTGAGAAAAGCTTAAGGATATTGAAGGAGAAGATAACAGAACAATCGATTATGGTCTTGCCAAATTTTGGGAAGACATTTCAAGTAAGATGTGATGCTAGTGGAGTTGCAATTGGAGCAGTTTTGAGCCAAGATAATAGGTATGTTGCATATTTCAGTGAGAATTTGAATGACACTAAGAGAAAGTAATCCACATATGATAAAGAGTTTTATTCCATAATTCAAGCCTTGAAATAATGGAGGCACTACCTTGTACCAAAAGAGTTTGTTTTGTATAGCGATAATCAAGCTTTACAATTCATAACTAGACAAGAGAAGTTAAATCAAAGACATGCTAAGTGGATAGAGTTTATGCAAAATTTCACTTTTGTCATTAAACATATTTCTGGTAATGCTAACAAATTTGTTGATGCATTGAGCAGGAGATGTCTAATTCTGCAGGAATTTCAAGTGAAAACCTTAGGGTTTGAACACCTTAAGGAGATTTATTGTGATGATCCAGATTTTAAATAAGCATATGAGGCATGTGAAAATCATGTGCTCAGAGACAAAAGACAGTGGGAAGAGTATCTAATTCAAGATGGGTTGTTGTTTAAAGGTTGCCAGTTGTGAATACTGAGGTGCTCGATGAAAGAAAATATGCTAAAGGAAAAACATAGCGGAGGTCTAGCAGGACATTTTGGCCATGACAAGACTTTTGTATAGTTGAACGGTTCATACCATTGGCTAGGAATGACGACATAGGTGAATAAATTTGTGGACAGTTGTAATATTTTCCAGTACGCAAAGGGAAAGAAACAAAACACTGGATTGTATCAACCATTGCCTATTCCAGATAGGCCTTGGGATGCAATAAGAATGGATTTTGTGTTGGGATTGCCAAGAACACAAAGAGGAAGTGATTCCATATTTGTGGTAGTTGATATATTCTCAAATATGACACACTTTATCCCATGCCAAAAAACTAATGATGCAACACACATTGCAAATTTGTTTTTCAAGGAAGTGGTGAGACTTCATGGGTTTCCCAAGAGTATTGTCTCAGACGAAGACACTAAATTTGTTGGTCATTTCTGGAGGACATTGTGGAAGAAGTTGGGGACAAAATTGTCTTTTAGTTCATCATATCACCCTCAAACGGATGGACAGACTGAGGTGGTAAATCAGAGTTTAGGAAATTTGCTAAGGAGTTTGGTTACTAAACATCATAGCCAGTGGGATCAAATTCGGTCACAAGCAGAGTTTTCATATAATGACTCACCAAACAGAAGTACATGAAAGAGCCCATTCCAGATAGTATATGGGATGACGCCAAGAGGAGTATCAGAGTTGAGAGATCTAGAGCAGAATGAATTCAAAATCGTTGGAGCAGAAGACTTCGTTGCAGAAATGCAGAAGCTTCATGATCAAATCAAAGAGCAGTTGCAGAAGAGAAATAACGAATATACACATATAGTTGATTAGCATAGGAGGAAACTTCAATTTGAAGTAGGATATCAAGTCTTAGCACATCTCAGGAAGGAAATGTTCCCAAGAGGAACATATAACAAATTAAAGCTGAAGAAGATAGGACGATGCAAAATATTAATGAAATTTGATGAAAATGCTTATGAGATGGAGCTGCCAGAAGGT
The DNA here is from genome assembly GCA_009831015.1 of Picea engelmannii. NCBI lineage: Eukaryota > Viridiplantae > Streptophyta > Pinopsida > Pinales > Pinaceae > Picea > Picea engelmannii. Next base: position 55,243 of record ML850552.1, read on the forward strand.
GTGGGTATATCGCCCATATTCAACATTTCAGACCTGTATCCTTACAGGGAAGATGACACCAGAGAGTTAGAATATCAAAAATAAATTCAATGGGAGAAGCAGATGCAATTCTTTGTTATTTATTGTTCTTATGTCATGAATACATTTACATGGTTGAATGTGTGAATCTGTGAGATATTAGAGAAGTTTCAATTGTTTCTCTTATACTAGTCTTTGCAAGAAGTGCACAATGTCTGCAAGGTGTGCGTTGATAGAGTCTATTTCGAATCAGAATCTCATAAGAGATAACATGAAAATTGTGTTTGAAAAGAGTGCATAAGGGTCCGCAAGGTGTGCATTGACAGAGTCTGGTTCGACTCAGAAGTTCAGAAGGGATAGCTTGAAAGAGTGCGTAGGCAGAAATGCACCCAAAATCATATTGTTCAGGAGGAACAATTGGCTATATAAGAATTGTTGCAAGGAGTGCATAGTCACCCATCAAGAGTTGGGTTGAAAGAATCATGTTGCAAGGTGTGCGTAGAATCGATATTTGGCTAAATATAGAAGGAGTCATTCTGAGAAGTTCGGAGTGTCGAGGAGGAACACGTTCATGAGAGAGAATTTGGAGCTTTGTATGCAAGGAGTGCATCTTGTCCGCAAGTAGTGCGTCGACAGAGTCTTTGACTTAGAAGCTCAGGAGGAGTAACTAAAGGGTAATTGTAGAAGGGTGCAAAGAACTGTTTCAAAGTGTGCGCAGTCGTCCATAAAGAAGTTAAGTCGTGGGAGAAGACCTGGTGCACAGAGTCAATTTTCAACTAAGTCTCGAAGAAACACTCTAAGGAGTTAGAGGTTTCGAGGAGGAACAATCTCAGAAGAGATAGTGGTGAGAATCCTTCAATAGAGAGGAGCCCTTGAAGATTCCTCGAGTTAACGAGTAAGATCTATTCCAAGGAAGCAGAATCATTCCAGACCATTAGATCTTGGAGATTCACACAGAGGATAGCCATGGATTCTTTTGACACTTTATGGTTCGGAGTGTTTGAAAGTGCTTAAGAGCGAGGTCGCCGAAATCATGAAGTGTTGAAGTGATCCCAGCTGTTGGCTACGAGGAGATATGTGGCAGCAGATTGGAAATTTTAGAAGATAGATTTTAGAAGGGAATTGTGTCGAGTAAAGCACAATCTTCTTGAAGTCGTGAAGGCCAAAGTAGAGTTGGACCGTTGGATCCAGGAGGACACGTAGCAGAGATCCACGAGCTTTAGAGGGAAGGTGAAGGTGGAGTATCCCAAACTCTCGAAGGCGGGTTTAGAGAAGGATATCATGGTCGTTGATCTGAAGTGGACGCGTGTCGTCAAATCACAGAGGGAAAATTACAACCGTGATTTGATAGAGTGCGTGGCGATTGATTGTCGCTTCAGGTGTGAAGCATTTCTGATGGAAATGAGGGTGGAGGTTGTAATATCGTTGAAGCTAGAAGTTACGAAGAGGGTTGGCCCAAGGTTATAGTTCGTGGTCACCTAAGGAGAAAAGCGTAGAAGTGGAGATAGCGCCTACCAGTTAAAGTTACCAGAGGTGCTAGAAAATGATTGTGCGGGTAATTCAAACATGTGAGGTAAGAAATTGGGGACCTATGCAAGTTGTTTGAGGGTTTGCTAGAAAAACTGAATACTCGATTCGTCTTAAGCAGATTGAACATCCTTGATCGGGAGGTTGCAAAACCCCCATGAGGGGAGGGGGGTTGCATCACAATGCTATGATGTCTTTCGACACCACCACTTCTCTCGGATCCATTCTCCTCTATGGTCAATCGATGTTCCAACATTGTGCATTATGTATTCATGGGAACATGCACAATATTGACTTTTTGTATGCATGCACAACTTCTCCAAAACCTTGGGTGCTAACATGATCCCAACACTATTAGTTGGCTCGTCCTCAAGCCAATGACGCCATTGCAATAGTAAGGTTATGGACTGAATGACTGAATCAAACTAACTAGGGTGTCCATGCAATGCTTGAGGAATGGAAAATCATTGATCTAGGTTGTGGTCGCAGTTGTGCTTGAGTAAGGGAAAATCCTCAATATGGTCTATGGTTGCATCCCAACACAGATCTTGGAATGAGGCGAGCATCCTCGAAGGTTAATGGTGAATTCATCATTCATTATTATGATATCTTGACCTTTCCTTTTTCAATCTCAATTTGAACTGGTGAAAAGTATGTGTCTTTCATCATGCAGTCCAGAACTCCGAGCACTAAACATGCCAAAGTCTTTCTCCGAGACTCAACCAAAACACCCTAGCGCTTGTCAAGGATTGGCCCAAGGTGATTTCTCCATCATCCATGACAAACGTCTTCTTCCTATCTCTCTCGATATTTTTTATAGAAGGGAAGACATAGACAACTGCAACCGATAGAGGGGACATCCCAAAGAATTAGGCTACCAACGCCAACAAGGTGTTGATCCATGGCGACAGGAACACCAACTTTTAGCTTAGGTAGTTGTATTATCGTCGAAGCTTCAAAGCATAGTTTGGGGAACTGTTTGGTGATGATATGCATGCTACTGGTGAAATTTAGGTTGGGTCCCCTTCCTAACATTTGAACTCAAAGATGCAATTGGCTTGAAAAGGGAATCGTAGGACTTTAGGCCACCTATGTGGACCGTTATTTGTAGGAAACCATTCTTCTGTGAGAAGGGGACATGGGCCTTGGGACTTCACTGTGGAACTATAATTCATGCTAGTGGAGAACAAATCTATGAAACTACTGACTAGAAACCTCGAGCAAGATTGTGTGTGAGGGATCAATGACTCTCTGTGAATGAAATATCATATGCATAGGGGGTATAAATAATCGAGACTAAGGTTGGGATCTTGTGCCATGATGTTGCCTATTTTCAATTGTCACTAAGCTTCTGGTATTAATATATTAATTCTCTCTAATCCCTATGTAGATGTCATCGACAATAATGCTAATGGTATTGATCCACTGTACTAACGATTTGCATTTTAGAGTGTGTCATTATAATTGTCTATGTACCCTTATTGTATGTGATCTCGCTGAATAGGATTGCTTGACCCTTCAGTGCTTCCAAGAACCATGTGGTTGGTACCCTTCCTGTGTGAGCTCGATGTCCTATCTAGTACCTTATTCATTTCTCATAACTTCAGTCGTTGGCTGAAATATGAAAAACATGTGAACCTGTCATCTTGTCCTATCCTTCTATGTGACCTGTTATCACTCTATAATTTCCAGATGTTGTAGAAGGGTAGAATAAATTGACAGAGGTAACTACCAAACCACTTTGGAAGCTAGGATCTAGCCCTGTCATCTTCAGAGAGGGATCTCTCTATCAGATTTAGATTTGTTTGAGTTTTAAATATTAGGCTAGTTATGACAATTCAAATTTGTTTATTTGTTTGTAATAATTGGCTAAAAGAATGCTTAATTTTCCATTGGGATATGGGGTTTGTATTTAAATATGAGGATCAGATTCAGATTTTTATAAGGTTTTCTTCATAGGGAAGGGTAGTAAAATTGTTGGATCTATTCATATTAAATGGAATGGATAAGAGGGAAAAGAGGAGAAAGTCCACTAAGTAGAGGAGCAGCTAAGAATTCCTTAACTCAGTTTCATATGAACACATACAGATCATTAAAAAAACAGAGACAAAGAATACAAGATAAATTTTGTTCTATTGACTTTATTTTAATGATTAGAATTTGAAATACATGAAATGATAACAGAGAATGAGAAAACATTAGACAAAGAGAGAAAGACATCACCAACAATCTAACACAAGAATCATGTGAACAAGCCCTTTTTATTACTGGTCAATCCTTTGAAAAATTACACAATAGCTCCTGGGTGCAAAAATCAACCCTCAATACTTCGAAGGAAGAAGTATTTATAAAACTATTTACATCAGTGTTAGGTAGAAATATTGTCGTTTAATTCCATTGTAGTATTTTCCCAACCATTTAATTTGTCAATCCGAGGTTCGTAGGCTTACAAAGCACACAGACTATATATGCAGGACTGAAGTATAAGTAATCTAATCTAAATTGCTGAAATGAAACTAATCTAGGAAAGAAGGAAACATTAATCTAGGAAAGCAGGAAATTGCATAAAGGAAAAGCAATACAACATGTGAAGAGTCAACGACAAATAACATATGTGAGCTCACACAATAAAGCTATCTTGAATTACATAACAATAATCAAATGACAATCATGAAAGCATAACA
>ML850553.1:12264-31851 GCA_009831015.1 Picea engelmannii
AGATAACCATCAGGTACAGATTTCCATTGCCAAGAATGGATGATTTGATGGATTGCTTGAGTGGGGCCAAATTTTTTTCGAAGATTGATTTGAAAAGTGGATATCACCAGATTCGTATGAGAGAAGGTGATGAATGGAAGACAACCTTTAAGACTAATGAAGGGTTGTATGAATGGCTTGTCATGCCATTTGGTTTAACAAACGCGCCGATTACTTTCATGAGATTGATGAATGAAGTCCTGAAGGATTTCATCGGAAAATTTGTCATTGTGTATCTTGATGACATACTGATTTTCAGTAAAACAGAAGCAGAGCATCTGAAACATTTGGCTACAGTGATGAAGAGGCTACAGCAAGAGAAGCTGCTGATAAACATGAAGAAATCCTCATTCATGAAGACAGAGCTCATTTATTTGGGGTTTGTTATTTCTGCAGATAAGTTGAGGATGGACCCAGATAAGGTGGAGGTAATTAAGAATTGGCCATCGCCAAAGAATATCTTTGAAGTTCGAAGTTTTCATGGATTGGCTAGTTTCTACCGGAAGTTCATTAGGAATTTCAGTGGAATTAGTGCACCGATGATGGACACAGTGAAGAAGAGACATAAGTCTTTTCACTGGACAAAAGAGGCTGAGAAAAGCTTCAATTTGTTGAAGAAGAAAATCACGGAACAACCAGTTTTGGTGTTACCGGATTTTAAAAAGACATTTCAAGTAAAATGTGATGCAAGTGGATTTGCAATAGGGGCAGTCTTGAGCCAAGAAGACCGACCGATAGCATACTTCAGTGAGAAGCTGAATGAAGCAAAAGTGAAATACTCCACGTATGACAAGGAGTTCTATGCTATTATTCAGGCATTGAAGAAATGGAGACATTACTTAATCCCGAAGGAGTTTGTCTTATACAGTGACAATCATGCTTTGCAATTTGTGACTCAACAGGAGAAGTTGAATCAAAGACATGTTAAATGGGTTGAATACATGCATAACTTTACTTTTGTAATTAAACATATTTCTGGAACTGCTAACAAAGTTGTTGATGCTTTGAGCAGGAAATGTTTGATGTTGTAGGAGTTCAGAGTCAAAACACTGGGTTTTGATGATCTCGGGGACATGTACAGAGATGATCCAGATTTTAAGGAGGCGTATGAAGCAGCGGAGAATCCAATTCTCAGGGACAAAAGCCAATGGATAGAATACATGATCCAGGAAGGATTACTGTTTAAGGGTAATCAACTTTGTATTCCAAAATGCTCCATGAGGGAAAATTTGCTGAAGGAGAAACATAGTGGAGGACTGGCCGGACATTTCGATCATGAAAAAACGTTCTCAAAGTTAAACAAGTCATATTTTTGGCCAGGAATGAGAGCAGACGTCAAAAGATTCGTGGACAGATGTAGAATTTGTCAGCATTCAAAAGGGAAGAGGCAGAATGCAGGTTTTTATCAACCGTTACCCATACCTGACAGGCCGTGGGATGCAATAAGCATGGACTTCATATTGGGGCTGCCAAGAACACAAAGAGGGTTTGACTAGATCTTTGTAGTGGTAGACAGATTTTCTAAGATGGCACACTTCATACCATGTCAGAAAACCAGTGATGCAACTCACATTGCGAATCTGTTTTTCAAAGAAGTCATTCGACTTCACGGCTTACCAAGGAGCATAGTTTCGGATCGAGACACCAAGTTCGTGGGACACTTATGGAGAACCTTATGGAAAAAGCTGGAAACAAACTTGTCGTTCAATTCAGCTTATCATCCTCAGACAGATGGACAGACAGAAGTTGTGAACAGAAGTTTGGGAGACTTGCTGAGGATCTTGGTGACAGAACACCACAGTCAGTGGGACAATATTCTGCCATAGGCGGAATTTGCTTACAATGATTCAATCAACAGAAACACAGGGCAGAGTCCATTCCAAATTGTTTATGGGACACAGCCAAAAGGAGTATCTGAACTGAGGGATTCAGAATGGGATGAGATAAGAAGTGCTAGTGCAGAAGATTTTGCCGAAGCAATGAAGGAACTTCACAGCCAGGTGAAGGAGCGATTGCAGAACTCGAGCCAAGAGTATAAGCGCAGAGCAGATCAACATAAGAGACAACTTCAATTTGAGGTTGGTGATTTGATTCTTACACATCTGAGAAAGGAAAGATTCCCGAAGGGGACATATAACAAACTGAAGATGAAGAAGATCGGACCATGTAAGGTCTTGAAGAAATTTGGGGCTAATGCTTATGAGATTGAATTACCCGATGGGATCGGAGTTTCTCTGATATTCAATGTCTCATATTTGTACCCATACAAAGCTGAGGAAGCAGGAACAAGTGATGAACAACCAGAGGTTTAGTGGACTAAACATATGCCAGTTGCAGAGAAGCCACAGATGGAAAGCATACTGGACAAAAGAGTTAGCAAAAGAACCAGAAGAAGGGAATATTTTGAATACTTGGTCAAGTGGAAGGGACATCCAGTTGAAGATGCCAGCTGAGAAAATGAAGCAGAGATCCAGAAGCATGGACAGACCGTACGAGATCTCATGGACAGGAGCCCATGAAAATTTTCAAGCGAGGGAGTATGATGCTGGAGCATCGCCAACAACAAGCGAGCGTGGGGCAAGCGCCAATGCATTTTGGCACATGGTAAATTGTTTGAAATGTTTTGAAGTTGGATGTGCCAAACTTAAATGAGATAATTAAGCAAGGGCGTACTTCTTGATTGTAATCAGATCTTGAGCGTCATGCTCTCGTCTGAAGGACTAAGAGGCATTTATGCTAGTAAATGTAAGTAGGTAGCTTTGAATTCTTAGATTAGACAGTTTTAGGAGTCGGAGGGAAAACGGATATAGACACCCTCACTTGTATCATTGTAACAGTAGCAGCATAATCAATCAAAAGAGCATAGAGAAGAAGAAACATAGAGCTGTGTAGAGTAAAAACCCCATGTACAGAAGTTCTAGATTAATACAAAGATCTTTAGTTCAGACTCATGGTGTTCAATTGCTTTCTGTGTTTATACATGCTGATTTATATATGCTTGTTTACTCTCTGTTATGCATTTTGCTTTGATGCGTGAATGTTTGATTTCATATTTAATGTCTGAAATCTGAAGAGAGGGAGAGTAAGGAATGAGTTTCAATTGTTTCTCTATTTGAGCAAGAGTTTTTCTGCAAGGAGTGCAGTGAAATTGTCTGCAAGGTGTGCGTTGACAGAAGTCAGAGTTCGTCTCTGCAAGCTCAGGAGGGATAACATTGTTCTCATTCTCGCAGAAGTGCAAGTTAAGCACAGGAGCCGTGCAAGGTGTGCGCAGGCTGAGTAGAGCCTCAGTGTTTGCAACCTGAGCGAAATCGTTGAAGGACTGCTGTTGCAGGGAGTGCGCAGAGTCAAAGAGATTGAAATACTTGGAAGTATTTGAAGAGTCGCCGCAAGGAGTGCGCGCAGGAACTTCCCCAAAGGACTTGAGGATTTTTCAATCAAGCCTAGGAGGGATAGGATCTTCGAAGCTATCAAAGAAAAGCTCTAGAGAGCTAGTGCCTTGAAGTATTGGAAGAAGGCGCAACAACGTTGGTTTGCTGGTGGATAAATTTCGTGAAGAGATACTGTGTTCATTTCACAAAAATCGTCAAGGAGGAATTTGATGGTCGGAATTCTTCGTGGAGAATTCGCGAAGTTCCGAGAACTGTCGGATCGTGTAGACAAGCAAGGGAGTTACGGTTTAAAACCTTTGTATCAAGATTCGCGAGGTTGCGAAAGGCGAAGTCACGAAAGAATCTGATTGTCCGATTGGAAGGACACGTGTCACAAGATCCTCTCTATCGGGGATTCGGACATCGGAGGTCAGAGAGGGAAGTTCTTCGACTTCGCGAGTGGCGAAGTCGCGAAAGAATCTAAGCCGTCCATCGGAGGAGGACAGGTGGCAGAGCTCTAGGGATCTCGCGAACTCGGAGGTTCGCAAGGTGAGAGCCCAAAGATTGGATGCTCCAAGTCGCGAGTGGCGAAACCGCGAGGAGCGAGGACGACAGTAGGATCCAGGTCAATTGAGGACCGTTGGATCAGAGTCTCACCGCGCCTATCGCGCATTCAGAGGTTTGAAGGTGCAGAAGAACCTGACAGCACATAGTGGATAGGTGGCATACTTGTCGACACGGAAGTCAAACCTTTGTTGACCATTTCGGGGTTTTGTGAGTCGGAGAACCGAGAGCATAACATCTGGATTCGCGAAGTCCGAAACTCAAAAAAGGCGAGAAGTTCCGTTGTGGGACCCGCGTTGACGACGTGTCGGAATTTCGGCATATCGGCGGATAGGAAGTTGAGACTTCTGTCCCGAAAGTCCCGAAGTCCCGAGTTGCGATAAGAAGTAGCGAGGAGTTTGGGATCTCAACATTTCAGGTGTTGGGATACAACGGAGGTAGTGCTTCGGGAAGCGAAGTCGCGAAGTGTCGAAGTTGGGCATAAGAGACACGTGGCAGAACCACACGGTGGGGCCAGGAAATAGATCGACGGACACACGTCACATATTGGAAGGAGTCAACACTCTGCTGACTTATCGCGTCTCGAGGATTCGCGAGGTAAGAGCACAAGAGTTCAACCTTTGAACTCACGAAGTGCCGAGTAGCAAGAGGAGCTCGCGTGAAGCTTAGCCGGTGCTCACGCGTAGGGGACGCTGACGAAAGAAGAGCTACACCCATTTCGTGACCTCGGGTATCGCGAGATTGGAGAGAAAGAGTCGGGAGTGACGACTCGCGAACTCGCGAGATTGTGAGCTGCGAAAAGGACCTGTGGATCGATAAATTGTAGATTTCAGCAGGAAATCGAAAGGAGCCGACCCGGCTCAAGGGGATAGAGAACGATCCTGTGAGCAGATCTCAGTCCGAGGGCCAATAGGTCTGCATCACTTTGCTCCAATATACTCTCTGTGTGTCTCATCCTCTCACTTAGGTTGCCTTTTATAATGTTGAGTTAACCGTAAATACAAAACCCTAGATCTCCTAAAGTGATCAAGGGCTGAGATTAGATCTCCCCTTCACTTTAGATCTAATGGCTAGGATTTAATCAACTCACTTAAGTTATTCTCAAATAAACTTAGGCATTTAACTTAATTAAACTCACATAATAATAATAATAATAATAATCAAATTTTAAGGTCACGACCAAGCCAAACACCAAATTTGTGTATGAGACCCCCTTGTTTGTGGGACAAGGGACCCCCTCCGCCCAATGATTTCACTGGTAGAGTCTATAGAGGTATCCATACCCTACCCCCTCTGGATTTGAACTTGTGACCTCTTAGGAGGAAACACATGTTCTTAACCATTAGGCCCAATCAGGCTGTATAATTAATTAAAAGGCCATTCACTTTAATTATTACTTTATCAAGTAAATTTCCTAAGGTTCCGAGAGGCATTATAGACGACTTTCACATGCTAGACACCGAGCCCATGTGGAAGTACCTGTCCGATGCTAAATACATCAACATAGTATCATCATAACAATGCATATAATTATTAATAAGGAAGAAACATGTCCAACCCTAGTTCGTACCTTAAATAGTTCATTAATGAAGGAAACAACAAAATCATTACAGGAATAAAACATCAACATGGTCCATTATCACCATAACAATTCATAAAATAAGAAAGAAACAACGACTTAACAAAAATCATAAGTAAAATGCCCATTATTATTATTATGATGATGATGTCCAAGCATAAACATAACATCAATAAAAGTAACCAATCACATTAGACAGACGCACTGATTTATAGTGGGAAACCTGAGAACTAGGCAGAAAACCCACTCTGAAGGCATGTCTTCCTTGTCCAACAATAGAGTACGATAAGAGATGTTTCTATCCAACAACCGCTTGGATAGTGTCCGTGTCCTCTACTGCAGCTAGTGTACAATACATAAACATGAAAAATCTCTCTCTAAAATGTCCATCATGTGTCCTCAAATATAACTTGGACAAACCCTTACCATTAACTAATCTTAGCCTTATAGACCATTAATGGGTCAACTTTTACAATAATGCCCAAGACTTAGCCAAAATTGATTACTATGCTAAAAGGCCATACAACACCTATCTAATTCCTGAATGCTCGGTAGCCTTGTGGGTATGCTGCTATGTTTTGTCTTCAGTGAGATTTCTTTGGTTGTGCTTCCTTGCCAGTTTTGTACCTGCAAAATCTTGTACAAAGTTTTTTTCTCTATTCTTGGTCCTGTCTTGTCCTGTAAGATTTACCTTTTATTGTCCGCTTCCATTTGTTTTCCTCTTTGCCTTAATTTCTTCACTACTATTGTTGCTTTTCTTGTTTTGAACTCCATTCTCCTCATTTTGTTCTCTTGGCCATTCAATGAACTTCTGCCATCTCTATTTAAACTCGGAACTGGACATCGAATCAGTCACCTATCAACTCGGACATCGACTCAGACTCGGATTGACTCGGACCGATCTGATTTCAATGACTCGGTTCACTAAAAACTACATTAAATAATTAAATTTTAATGAAAAAATTAATTTTAAAGATTTCAAACCATGATTCCAAACCATTAGAGACAAAATATGCAAAGTTTGCTCATCTATATACCATGTAAGGGTGTATATATCAAAATGGCACCGAGTGCAATACATATCAGCAACAAAATACATACTCAGTGAGGCTCTAAATGGCCTCTACAGTCCATAAAACATRCAACAACTACAAGCTACTAATCTACTACCTTCCTTCAATATAGTTTGCAGATATATTCTTACAACAGATTTTATCAACAAGAGTATGGCTTTAGTCAATTTGTCTCAAATTCTTTGACTTGTCTTTACTTTTTCATCAACACTTCTTTCTTAGGTCTTACTTCCGTTTATGTTTTTCCAGGTCACTTGACCTTCATCTTCTTCCTTTTTGTTGACTGACTTTGCGTGTCCCCAAATAAAGTACATGTGAGTTAAGAAATAATCAAGACACGGTCCATTACTTTTGGAAGTTATGCCGTTATGTCCAAAGCCTTAAATAGATAACCTTCTTGCTGAATAAATAACCCATTACATTGTGCATAATTTCTTGTTCCTTTTATTATTATACAAGTGCAAACTTCAAACAATGTTAAGTACTTCAATTGATTATCTACTCATGTTATCTGTGTGGCCGTCTTCTGTCAGCTATATTGATGTGTTTAAAGATAATTGGGTGGTGTTTTATAGAGTACTCTAAGGCATATGTTTTTATTCAGGATTGCAGAAGCTTTTTTCATAAAAGTTTTCATAAACACTGCTATTTTGAACTTTCTTTTTAACTGAACAGATTTCTGATGTGCATGGATTCTTTGTATATAAACGCTTTATAGAAGTTCAGTCTGGTAACGACTCTGGTTAGCTAAACTTGAATTCAACCGTTTCTTTTATGAATATTCAGGTGCTTAGAATCTACACATATTTTCTTTTGTAGGGGCTTATCTATCTTAACTTGACTACTAAGGATCCATTCTTTGAGTCACTATACTTATGGTCAGAAGCTGAATGGCCAAGGAATGGATGGGATGGGACTCTGAAATCGAACCGGCTGAGCATGCACAGACTCAGCCGGTTTGCGAGCCGAGTTGAAAGCCGGTTTGACTTGACTTTCTATTTGCTCGGCCAGTTTGGCGAGTGGATAACAACTTGGGCCGAGTTTAAACACTATGCCTTTGCCTGTGCCCACTTATAGTCTTCTCTTCTATTGCTTTTCTTTTTCCCTTTGTACCTTGCCTTTTGCTGGTCTAATATTTTCATCACTATTTTTTCTTGGATTTTGGCCAAGTGTAATACCCCGATTTTGACCCTTTGGATGTATTAGATCAAATCGTATAAATTGTAAATAAGTGTTTATAATGATGGGAGTCTATCCATATGAGCTTAAATCAATGCCCCCATGTGTAAGTGATTTAAATATCTTGTATTAATTCTCAGTGCAGAGCTCTAGTCCATGGCTTGACTAGTGAATGGCTAGGCATGTAACTGCGATAATTATGCTTTATATGTACCATGTGGTAGACCTTCCATTAGGGAAAATTTTAGGGGCTAAATTTTTCCATTTGGCTAATATTCCATTTTTTTTTCAAAATTGATTTGTCAATATCCATCTTTTTTCCTGAAAAACAATTCGCCTAGATTCTATAGGATAAAATTAGTTTACTTAAAAAATCGCAAATTTTTTCTAGAAATTATATAAAATTCTTAGAAATTTGAATATTTTTACAAAATACTGCGAAACATTTTATAGTTGAAAATCCCAAGAATTGATAAGATTTTCCAAGGTTTCTACCATTTTAAGATAAGTATTGATCCTTTAGAAATTTTCCCGCCTTCCTTGGTATGTTCAAAAAATGTAAAAAATATTTTGCTAAAAAAAGATAGGCTAAAAACTGTTTTGCCATTTGTCCTGCCCGAAGGAAACTAGGACAGATGGCCATAGTTCGAGTTAACATTGAACAACAGTATGATGTAAAACCAAACTAGCAAAGGAAAGCTCAAATACCCGGTGACATGTCGTATTTTCCCTCTTAACACGTGGATCTGGCCGGAATGACAAACGACTGTGCACATGTTGGACATTTCCGCTTTGCTGGAGCATTGGAGTACGCGTCAAGGAGCAGGTCCAAGCGCTGTCCCATGAGGAGGGCTCTGTGCTCCTGGTCTGCCATGTGGCCTCGGAGTTCGAACACGAGAGCTAGATGTTCTTCACGGAGGAGTGGACCATGCAAATCACTGGTTACTGCCTCGCCTAAGGTTTCATTCCCCACTTCTGCTCTAGCCTCGTCCACGTTCATCCCTGCGCAGGCACTGTTCAAAGCTTCATCATCGTTCATTACCTTCTCAGCATGGCGGGTGGGGATGTATTCATCCGGGCACGATATTTCTTCTACATAACAGATTGGGAACTCTTCTGCAGTCTCTCCCTTCAGACCGCTTCCAGCCTGTGTTGCAGGCTCAGGAGCTTGAGGTTCCGGGGTGGTTGCGAAGTCCTCCGGGCACGATGTTTCTTCGACGTAGCAAATTGGGAACTCTTCCTCAGACCCTCCCTTCGGACGACTTCCATCTTGTGCAACAGGCTCAATTGCAGGGGTGTGCGTGCTCCGCTCTGTCACAGGCTCAACTATAATAGCATGGAGTGCCAAGTGGTCGGCTCTTGCTCTCTGTCGGAGGATAGAAGTCGCCTTCGACAGAGCGTGCTCAAAGTTCTGTCTTCTCTGTCGCTGTGCTTTTTGGGTGTACCAGGTCGAGCCTCGACGAGGCTTGCCTCGGTCCCTTGTCATTGCGGAGGAGGGGTGAATGGAGATACAGAGGAAACTGCACTAGAGCTCCCAACTGGCGGGGAGGTCCAAAACGAAAATGAACCAGCTCTGTCCAGGCGTCCTAACTTTCGAGTTTTCGTGTGACGGCATCGCATGGCTCCTTATCTCTGTCATATTGAATGCTGGCTGTGCTAGTGTATTCGCGCGAGGGAGAAGTTCCGCCTCCGTAGAGCCACTGTAATGGCCTGCTACCATCTTAATTATTGAAGGGATGGGGAGCGACCTACAACATTTAAGCTGTGGCTTAATGCTAAGCCATGTGGCAAGGCGTTGCTGCATGTCACCCCATCCGAGGATAACATTGCAATTTAAGTTTAATCTTTGCTTATGAATGAATTTTGAAACAAAATCTCTAGTTTAAATGAGTTTATGGCATATGCATGCTTATTTCTGCTGCATTAGTTAATTGCATGCATGTCTAAGTTTGAATGGATTTAGAGTTTAATGGGTTTGAATTTATATTGAGATTGTTGAACCCTGGTCATGTCCATGCTTTGTGGGTCGGGTAATCCTTCGAAGGGGATGTGACATCAAATCTAACATTACTTCAATTGTTGATGCCTTAGCCCTTTGTGTGTCTTTCGTGATTGTTGCCAACACCATTATTTTGCCTCGATTTGGTTTGTGGCTTGTCATGTCACAAATGTCCCTTCATGATGATTGTTAGGTTCATATTGATTCAAGATCATGTTTAGTTCCTCTATCTTTAACATGGCTTTTTCTGCTGCTACCATTGTGGCCAAGGGATTTGTTTTGAGCTCATGCCTCCATGTATTAGAGTCATCCACTTATCTTGAAAAGTCATATAATGTCTTGATTTCCTTGGCCCATAACTACTTCAAATCCTTGGTGGCTTGTCTTTTCCCAATGTTGGAGTATTTGACTAGGGTGGAAACACACCGTTTCCTTTATCCTATGTTACCGGATCCGTGGGGCCAGGGGATGGATTCACAGATCCTCGTATCGGATACAAATCCGCCAGGATTCGCCTAGGATCCGCTCTGTGGCGGCCTTCTAGGTTAATAGAGACAGGACGGTTCTCATCCCCACCGTTTAAAAGGGCCTTTTTCAACCATGGGGGCATCCTTACCTTAAAGGGATTTCTAATTTCCTGATATTAGTAATTTTCGACCAACCTGATATTAATGATTTCCATCTATTGAATTATACACTATAGAGGGCTCAACCAATGGTCGATCTCCTTCAGACCCTCGACCCTTCTATCAATCAATTCAATTCGGTCGACCTTGATGACAGGGAGTTGACAACAAGGAGATAACATTTCAACACTCGCTCGACGGATCCCTCCCTCAATTGGTAGCGGAAGCGTGATTTTTATTACATATATAATGTGAATCGATCACATCATTTGCTGTGACTCGTAACTTAGTGATTGAAACGAATTACCTGACGAAGAGAGTAGGGTTATGGCAAGAGCGCGAGGTTAGGGTTTATCGATTTTTCACAATTTACAAGTTATGATGTTCTATTAAGACAAAGAAAAGTTATGTTATAAATTATAATTATAACATTTATAAAATTTAATTATAAGTTATATATTATAATTATAAGTTATAAGTTGTATATTATAGCGGAGTAGCCATATAAGTTATATACAAGTTATTTAATTATAAGTTATATATTATAATTTTTATATTTTTATAAATATTGTAAGTTTTTTTTTTTGGTAAGTGAGTTGAGATTCTATATTACTGAGTAAAATATTGTACAAAAAAAGGCTGAGGGGTGGCCCCTGATCTGCCAAAAAGGAAACTAGATCAGGGGTCCCCAAGTTGCGCTATCTACATTAGTGAAAGGATGGCTAGGCCGCCACTCGGGGAAACCGACCCAGTCTCCATAAGTTCGTTTGAAAAAGAAAAAAAATAACTACACCATCAGAAATACATAAAAGCGAGAGCATATAACATGATCTGTTCCTATACTGATAAACAAAAGAACTTGAGTTGGTGCTGCGCTAGTCCACGCAGATTGGGTGGCTTTCATCTCCTTCTTTCCTTGCCTCGTTTTCCTTTTTCTGCTCCACCGTGCGTGTCCTTCTGATGCTGGTTGGTGTTTCGCGTCGGTCCGTTGGAGTGATGGACATAGCGAAGGTAGAGTTGGAATTGACCAGCCAGTCGGTCTATTTTTTCGCCTTGGTTCCTTTGGTTCTCTGCTATGCCTCTTACGCTGGCCTCCAAGTCACTGAGGCGGCTCAGGATTTCTATGATTTCCTTCTTGTGGCCTCGGTTTGCCACCCTGCTGGTCTCGTTCTTTTCTGCTCTCAACTTGCATATTAGCATTTTTGTACACCAGGCTTCCTCCACCGTTTTGTGGTAGAGGGTTTTCCTGGGTTGTGTGGCCCCTGGGTCCCTTAACCCATCTGCTTCTTGGATGAGTTCCGCCCAGGCTTTGCCTTGGCGCTTGGTGTTGACTTCTCGCTCCCATCTGTCGATGACTGCTTTACCCTTTGTGTCTGCTTGCTCGAGGAAGGTGCCTTTGGCCTCTTTGGCCACTTGTTCCATCCTAGTGATCTTCCGGGCGCTTATTGGGAGTTCCTCCCCCTGGGGTCCCCTCTTACTCTGGGTGTTCTTCGTTTTTACCATCTTTTCTTGTAAGCCGTGGCTTCTGTCGTGCTTTCTTTCTCTGCTACTACTCTCCCCTTCCTGGTCTCTGGAATTGTTGCTAGTTGGTCTGTCGCTATCCCTGATGCTTCTTCTTTTATAGAGTTTCTCCGGAGGTGGTCTTCTCCATGTAATCATTTGTCTCTCGTAAAGGCGTATCTTTCGGTCCTTTATCTCTGTTTCTGAGTGTGTGCGCTTGGGAGCTCTGTCGTCGTTCTAGCGCCAATCTTTTGCCTTACACACTGTCCTCCAATCATTTCCTCCCTCGGGATCTAGGTGTAGATGAGGTGTACCCATACCTGCTCTCAGGCTATCCCTTTGGTCTTCGTCCTTTGCCGGCTGCGGCTTACCCTTTCCATTCTCCCACGGCCAACCCCTATACTTCCTTCTATTGACAGGACCTTGGTATCGTACCCCTTCTTGTGGTGTGACTGTGATCTGCATTGTAACTCGTTTAAAAGGTGGCCTAACGGATTTGTCCTAGATCCTACTTGCCCTTCGTTTAATTCTGTGTCTCCAGCCTCGATGTGGTCGCCCGTACTTCAGCTGCCGTCATAGTCCTTTGCCGCTAGTTGGGTACAGTTTGTCCAAAACTGGCCACTTGGGATGTTAATCCATGTGGCATCCAATTCTGATCCTTCCCTGTAGACCCCTTCATTAGCAATTCTATCCGCGAGTCCATTTACTGACCTGCGGACCCAACACAACTCCACTGTGATCCTTGTCTGCAAATGCTCCTGAATCTTCTACAGATAGTACGCCAAGTGCCAGTGCCTCTGTATTTTTCCCACTTTGGTGTTGTTTTGGAGTTTCCTTACTGTGTTGATGACTAGCATGGAGTCGCCTTCCACTATTACACTTTCCATTCCTTCCCTATGTAGTATCTCTAGACCTGTCTCTAATGCTCCAAATTCCGCAACATTGTTTGTAGAATTCCCCAAACTTCCTGTGTATAGTCGGATAATTCTTCCTTGACTGTCCCTGATTACTCCCCCCATACCGGTTCGTCCTGGGTTGCCCTTCGACGCCCCGTCGAAATTTAGCTTGAGGGAGCCCTCTGGTGGTGGTTTCTAGTTGCGCTTGCCTAAACTTAGTTGCGGCACTCGTCTCACCTGATTGGGGTTGTGTCTTTCTTTCACTTGTAAAGCCTCTAGAATTCTGAGATCCCGATCAGTGAGTTGCGCTCCTCCTGTTCGGAGGTTGCGGCTCTGTACCATTTCCCTTGTCATGGCTATTACTGTTTCCTTGATCTTTCCAACCGTCCAGCTTTAGTTCCTGAAGATGCGCTGGTTCCTTTTCTTCTAAATTGCCCAAATGATCATGCCGGGGTTGAGGGTCCAACAAAGATTCACCTCTTCGTTGTCGCTGTAGTTTTCCTCCCAGGTGTTTATAGTTGCGGAAATATTTCCTCTGATCCTATTAGACTGACGGAAAATGCCTGCCGCCCAGTCCCATAATTCTGCTGTGTAAGGACATTCATCCAAAAGATGGTTCGTTGTTTCCTCATTTTCTTCACATAGGTGGCATCTTGAAGGGCCTATGAAACCTCTCTTCTTTAGGTTCTCCCAAGTTAGGATTCGGTTGTGTAGTATTAGCCACTGGAATATTTTTATTTTTGGCCATTGGGGGCTATTCCAAAGCTTGTCCCAATGATACGCCGCAACTTCTTGATCCTGGTTTGTTATGTAGTGGCGTACTTATTTAAGATTGAATTCCCCTCCAACTTTGTGCCCCCATCTCAGCTAGTCATTTCCATCCGTGATTGCAATTTTCCTTCTCCTCAATTCCTCCTCCACTTCTTTAACTGCTGTTGCGGTCTGGTCTCTAGTCTGTGGTGTGAGAGTGTTCCAGATTCTCCATTTGTTGCGCTCTGCTTCTTGTTTCCAGTAATGGTAAACTCGGGTTTTGCCTTGCGCCATCATCTCCTGTTGGAGTTCCTCCCGGCCCAGTTGTTCCATTTTGGGTTCCTGTTGCCAGGCGTCCTCCCAGAATCTGGCGGTTCTGCCATTCCTTATTTCCCAAAAGCTGTGTGTCTGAATCCAGGTCTTGTTGCGCCAGGCTAAGTTCCAGATGGCTGAACCCTCCTTGGTGCCTTTGAAGCGGATTTTGTCTTGGTTACTAATATCCGGGGCGTACTTTGCCTTCCACAGGTTAACCCATGGCATGGTCGTTTCTTTGACCCATCTCCACCAAAGCTTCGCCCCATAGGCATCGTTGGTTACTTACGGGTCGTGTAGCCCAAGGCCTCCCTTGCTCTTTGGCTTACATACCTTCTCCCAAGCCACTAGTGCCCATTTTTTCCTTGTTTCCGCTCTGCGCCACAAGAATTCTCTTTGTATGGTTCTTATTTTTTGTAAAATTCCCTTGGGGGCCGGGAAAACTGACATCATAAACGTTGGGATAGCTTTCAGAATCGACTTGGTTAGGATAAGTCTTCCTGCCAGGTTGAGGGATCCCGAGGAAGTGGTTTACCAGAGTTGTTTCAATGTCCTTATGGGACTCTCTTTTTATTCCATTCGGGTCCCTTATCTTCAAGATTTTGTTATGGGCTCTTATGGCCATGGTTGTTCTGTGAAAGAACTTGATGTTCCTTTCCCCTTCCTTTAGCCATCTGATCCAGGACTTTTGTCTCCAGAAAGGTTCTTCCTGTTGGTACCTTTCATCCCATTCCTGGGTCATCTAGATCTCCTCTTTTTTCCTTTTCTCATTGTAGCCCTCCAAAATGCAGGTTTCTTGGAGTTTTTTCATTTTTTCTTCTATGTTTTTCTTCGCTTGGTTTATATTCCCAAAGGTGTCCTTGTTCCACTCCTTGAGCCTATATTTGATATATTTTAGTTTCTTGTAGAGTTTGAACATCCTTGTCCCTTGCTCTGGTTGCTCTTCACTCCACCACTGCTTAATATTTTCTTTGAAAGTCAGGTGTTCCATCCAAAATTTCTCAAATCTGAAGGGTCTGTTCTTTGGTGTGGTCTGGAAGCCTGCTTCTAGTTGCACTAACCAATGATCAGATCCCCCCCATGGAAGGATGTTGCAGTGTAAGGTTAGCCCTTGCATAATGACTGATTCTGACACTAGGAATCTGTCAAGTCTTGTTGCTACGTGATGTTGGCTCATTCGCTTATTATTCTAGGTGAAATGGCCATTTTTGGTTTTCATATCTACCATTTCCGCTGTGTCTATGAATTTTGAGAATTCCTCCGCATCTCTATCCAATCTTCTTATCCCTCCTTTTTTCTCCGCGAGTGACGTGATGATGTTGAAATCCCGAGCTAGGATCCAATGGAGGTTGTTGGCCCGGTTTTTGAGGTCTGCTAGATCGCTTAACATTCCTCTCCTTTCCTCTGGCACCTGGGGTCCATACACATTAGTGCATAAAATCTCCTCTGTGTTCCCAATGATTTGCATGCGGACCGTAATGGTATGCCTTGTCACTTCAGCTGCTATTAGGATTATTACTTGTGGGTTCCACAGGGTGAGGATGCCTCCTGCCATTTGGTGGCCTCCAATGGCCACCATCTTGTACTTGCGCCATTGTTGTTGACTAATTGTTTCCATTCTTTCTGTATTACACTTGGTCTCTTGGATAAAACAAAGATTTGGTTGTTCCTGTTTTAATCTATTCCTAAGGATTCATTGTTTTCTTGGGCTGTTTAGGCCTCTTATATTCCATGTTATAACCTTCATTTTAAACATGCGGGGGGGAGTTGGGGAAGAGTTTTTTTATCTTACCCGAGTTTATCAGTAATGCTCCAAGCTCCTGCAGGGCTACAATGTTGGATTTCTTGCCTTTTTTCCTCCGCGTCCGTTTGGGTGAGAGTTGTGGTTGTACCTCGCCGGCTTTGACTCCTAGGTGTCCAATCTCCCCGTGTGCTCACTTTTGGCCTCTAGCTTTGGCTTCCTCCCTTAGGAGGAACAGGTACTGGATGCGGTCTAGTTGCTCTGTTGGTACATTGTCCACTCCTTGTCTTTTCCATTGCTCCAGTATGTTCGTGAGGTCTATCCCTTCCCTTTCCACCAGGTCTCTGAGTTCCGGATCTTCTGTGCCTACTTCGCTCGGTGTCATTTCCACCTCTCCCTCTGCGTCTTGCATGGGGGTGTTGTCGTCTTTGATTTCTCCTTCCATCGGAGTTATGTAGCTTCCTTGTTCCTTCTGGTTGTTAGGTTAGTCGGTGGGCTCGTTTGGTGTTTGTTCTTGGAGTTCCTGAGCTGTTACTGCATCCTTCTTGGCCTCTACCCCTTGACTGGTTTTATCCCTTCCTTTCAGACTCAATCGGACTTCTGGGTTATTTCCTGCTTGGGCTTTGCTCTGCCTTTTGTCGTCTCTACTTTTGGGGTTTGGTTTAACAAATCCATCCTCATCCTGCTGTGGTTTGGAATTTTCCATTTCTTGCTTTTTATTAAGATGACATTCCTTGATCAGGTGGCCATGGTCGTGGCATCTTTTGCATCGGAAGGGGATTTGTTCATAATCAATTTTTTGGATCCATTCCTTGTCCTTGAATTCGAGGCATATCGCTTCTGGGAGTGCGCCTGACACATCCATCTCTATGCATATTCTTGCATAGGATGTGTATCTCCCTTTCAGGGTTTGCTTCTGCGGTCTTTATATATTTCCCCAGTTTATTCCCTATCGCTTCGAAAGTGGAGGGTAGCCAGTAGTCTAAGCGTAGGGAGTAGAGTCTCAGCCAAACCGGTACCTTTTTGAAGGTCTCTTTTTCTGGGGAGAAATTCTCCTTCCATGGCTGCATGTACAGTCCTGCTGATGCATGGAAGTATGGCCCTCCTTCAAATACTCTGTCTCTGTCCTCCAGGTTTATGAATACCGCTGTGAAGAAACCTTTCGAGCCCAGGTGGAGCTCCACTTCCCCATTTGGCTTCCAGTGATATTTGATCCAGTTGAGCAGTGCTTTTTCTGTGGGCCATAAGCCCATAAATTTGCAGATTAGCGCATGCGCCTTCATCTGATCTTTGTAGAGTTGCATCTGCGGATCTTCCAATACCACCTTGTGTATCAGTGCTGCTTTGGGTTTGCATGGGTTATGCCCTTCGGTTCGGTTGGTCTTCATTGTGTCTTGCGACTCGTTTGGAGTTTCTCTTGCTTCCTCTTCCCTGCATTCACTTTTCCCCTTGTTTCTTTCCTAACCTATTCCAGGGTCTGATCCCGAGGTGCCTGTCATTAGTGCCTTGAATACTCCACCCCTTGGCCCTTTTCCTTTGTCTACCACTATCAGTTTGTATGAGGGGGTCCCCTTACCCCCTCCTTTGGTGCTCATGCTGCTCTCTGCAATGGCCGCAACTGTCCAAACCCTAGCTTGCGGTTGCTCCGAGAAACGTGTATAAATATTGTAAGTTAGTTACCTTTAATTATAAGTTATATATTATAAATTTTATTTTTAAAATTTATAAAAAATATATTTATATTGATTGTACTTGACGTTTCCCAGCCATATCTAGATCCTGGATTTTCAAAAAATTGGCAGAGCATACAGATATGTATCCGAATCCGGATCCATATCTGAATCCAGATCCGTATCCGAATCCGGATCCGGATCCGAATCCCGATCCGGATCCGAATCCTGGTAACTTAGCCTTTATCCTTTCTTTGACCCTTTTGAATATGGACATTCGTTGTTGGACAAGGGCCTTTGGGATTTTGGTTCTTGCAAGATCCTATATTTCTTGTAGTTGCTTCTCTAATAGCTCTATTTCTTTGTTTTTTTCCTTGATTTCTTGTTGCATTTCCTCATAACTATTTGTGACCACTTTATGGGACACCTTCGAGAGCTCCAATGCTTTCGATTTGGATGACTGCATCTCAATTCTGCTAAACTTGGAATCTTTTGCAGTCACTAGAGATTTTGCTTTGTTCCCCGTCTTGGGACATTCGGTGGCTAGAGTTCTCATGAACACCAAATTCTGAGTGGAAATTTCCTTTGGGTCTTACACCTATCTTCACCTAGCATATATCCTACTCTTATTATTGAATAGCAGGTGGTTGTCTTGGATGGGGATTTTGTCGCCATCCTACTTGTATTTTCTTTCATATCTGCATATATGCAAAAGTAGGACAAAACAACGAAAATTACCCTACCTGCTCCTTACCTCCAGTTGCACTATTGTCCTTTCCATTCTTTTCCTGATCTTTCCCTTAGATTGACTTTTCTCCTCTCTCTAATCCACCCAAAATTCTTTGAATCCCTTTGCAGAGTTGTCTATACTCAGATGCAGGGAGTGTCCTTCTGATCTCTTTGTCCTTCAGATCTTGTGACAATCAGGAGGGTTGTCCAGCCTCATCTCGATGTCCTTGACATGCCCCCCCCCCAGGGGTCATTTTTGGCGAGTCCAAACCATAAAATGTCACCAAACACCATGAAATATCCATGAGTCGAATCAAAATTCTTCAAAAAAATTATTCACTAGAAAATAAGTGTCCTCGAAAAATTTTGGACACTAAATGTCCAACCTGTTATTGCACAAACTGTAGATTGGGCAAAGCCCAACCCAATCCATGGAAGTGTGACAACTATGGGAGTACCTACCCACTGTCACCTTAGATAGACACTCCCCTCGCTTTAGTGATGATAAGTCACCACAAGGGGGGAATCCCGATGACCCTAGGGGGATTGAGATGGAATGTGAGAAAATGATCAATGGATCCCCTATAGGTCAAACTTGGAGATGAAGAAAGGGCTTGAAGAAGAGTCTTGTGGAAGGGTGAATGGTTGCCAAATGTTTTGTACCTGCAAAGCAATGTTAGACCTGCCCAAAACAAGACAAATGGTGATAAACTAAGCCTCTAATCAATGGGGAATCAACAAGATAAGCTCACTGTCCCAGAACTGCAACATATATCAGATTTACAACAGCAAAGAATAAGTTGTAACAGCTGCACACTTAACCATAAAAAACATCAAATAATTATTGGATGATCAAGCCCTAAACATGTAGATGATATTCCAATACTTAAACTCAAGTTTTGATGGCAAAATAGGCCTGCAAAAGGATGTTATCAACATATATTAGGGCATCCTTGTTGCTGTAGCAAACTTTTGCTACAGCAGCAAGTTCTAGCCACCAAAATTCACAATCGAAGTACCTCAAGGAAAGCCCGTGACAAGAAGAGTAATTAGCACCAATTACTTGCAAATTTCAGCAGTAGAAAGAGTAGTAGAAGAGGAAGAGAGAGTAGTTTGCTGCAGCCCTAAAGCTACAATGGTTGTAGCTTTAATTTATAACAACAATAAGAATTACTAGGCTAAAGAAGACACCCTTAGGGCACAAGAATGTTTATAACATATAGAATCAATTCCAACTTAGACAATTGCATATCTCAACAATTCACGCATACCAATGCAATGATTTTATATCTCCAATGCAAATTAGACTAGTGTCTTATCAATTGGGTTATGGGGTCTCTTGTATAAGGGCTAGGGCTTGTTACCTCTCTAGGGGTGTAAGCCTTTTTACTCCCTAGAGAAAACAAAATCTAGCAAGGTAAATCTAGGAGGGTGTATGCCTTTTTACTCCTAGCAACCTTTGCAATAGCTTATTCAATGACAACAATGATATATCTTGGTGGAGGGTGTATGCCCTTATACTCCTCCAAGAGTTTAGCAAAATTAACCTTGCAAGCAAGAAA
>ML850554.1:0-21546 GCA_009831015.1 Picea engelmannii
TTGGTTTCATTTTACCACTCTTCTTCTCTCCTATTCTCCATACTTGGTTTTATTTTCATACTTCCCCTATTCCCCTATTGTTCTTCTCCATACTTAGAATATTTTTGAAAATTTTCACTCTTCCATATCCCCCTTACTTCACTCCCCCATACTTAGAAAACATTTCTATATCCTCCTCTCTTCCATACTTGGAATTTTTTTATATTATTATTTCTCCCTCTTCTCTTTTGTAACTCCCCACTCACTTTACTTAGTTTATTTTTTACTCTCCCTCACTCCTACTTGTCCCTTCCCCATGGGATCGTGAGACCCTTACCAATTTCACCATTTCCATTTCCGTCACATCATTCCCAATCCCGATCCTCTCTCCTCAATCCACTCCCCTCTTCCCTCACCACCGCGGGTTCCTAAGCTTTCCCAATCTTCTCTCTTTTGTGGGTTCACCCCCTACCTCCATGGCCTACACTGACATGCCATTACATCCCCTATCTTCCCACCCACCCACCATTACATCTATTCTTGTACTCTCCTTTCCTTAACATATTCCTAAGTTTAATTATAAGATATTTTAACCTATCACTTTACGACGCAGAGATGACATCAAATCACACCAAGACATGTGGCATCCTATCATGATATTATACATGAAAACCAATCATCTATGAAACATGGAGACTAATGACATTGTGACACATGTAGATGACATAGACAGTGACTCACTCTTGACTCGGAAATGACAAGGATGATTATTGGGTGATGATTTGGAAAGTGAGCCATCAACATTTTTATGAACTCACTATTTTCCTAAGGCTCAACCTGTAACGACCCCTCCGTTACTACACCAAGCGGTGATGTACAATAGGTAAATATATATTTTTTTGCATTAATACAATTAGAACGTCACCACATAATGAAGAACCACACCATCGACACATCATCCCAATTAATAATGACACATAATCAACGCATAAACAAAATTAATAGCGACATAACATATATTAATAACTACATAAGCCAATTCATCAAGTTCATCTAAAGGCAACATTATTATCAATCAATCAACATATAACATAAGGAAACTACCTACTGAACCTGTCCTACATGGTTAGGACCTCCAAGACAAATAAGAAACGCTCAAATACAGGGTTCATCTGATTCATTTTGACCACTTAACATCTCAAGACTCACGTTTGTTCCGAGGAACAAGGAGGTATCTAAATCTCATATCCCAACATAAACGCAATCCCAACTAGATCATCAATATTCACCTAATATCAATTATTCATGGTGCAACAGGAAATTCTATCAGACTTAGAAATCTTCAAGCGATAATGTATGTGAATGAGAAAGAGGATATTTCATGAAGAGCAATAAATCAAAGAGTAATTACAATCTTAATCTCATGCAACTTAACTATACATATTTATATTAAGTAATATCCTCGAGGAGTATGTGAGGGAAAATCTAAATTACATATTCATTTTGATAACTTGTAAGAAATAAATCTTCTTACGGATCATCTTGAATTTATCACCACTTTTACATTATGTATCCATTACAAGGCTAATAAAATCATTCTTAATAGACATTAATAAGAAGTCAATTGTTATCATATCCCTCATTAAAGAGCTAATAGGGTCAATCATAACATCAATATGAAAGGATTCAGTGATGACTTAAAACTCTAAGTTAAATTAAAAAAAGAAAACAAATCTTATTTAAAATAATATATGAGAACTTCAAGGCTAAAATAAAAATCCAAATTGAAATTTAAAGGAAGGACCAAATATTCTTTTAACAATATGAGAACTCTAGGCTAACTTACTTGCATATCCATTTAACAAAAAGGTCAAAAATATATTGAAAACTCATAAGGAATCTCCCCCTCCTTCATATATATAACTAATGACTATAAGAAGTCCACTTCATAGCATTAGTAAATCAATATTACTTAGGCTACATCGATGTTCTTAATCAAAGATTGATAGGTTTTTAATTCCATATAAGTAGCATGTAGAACAAGACCTATTAAATAATAAAGGTAAGGACTCCAAGCTTACTTGTAAAACCATTAAGGAACCCAAGGAAGACCCCACTAGAAACATAATAATGCCTATGTTATCTTAAAAGTTCTTTAAAGATTTAAGGCATTGTTTTTTTTTTAATTAAATTTTAAAGGAAGGGCCAGAGAACAAGGGTATCACTACAAGAGAGGCTCGACTAAATCTCTGGGAGAAACAAAATTGCAGGAAGGAAATCGCTAAGAGAGACTTGACCCATCGCTGGATGAAACAAGAAAAAGAAAGACAGGAAGGAATTTCTGGTAGAGACCCAATCCATCACTGGAAGAGACAAGAAAACACAGGAAGGAATCACTAGGAGAGACTCAATCAATCGTTGTAAGAAACAAGAAAAACAAAACAGGAAGGAATCGGTAGGAGAGACTCAGTCCATCGCTGGAAGAAACAAGAAAATGCAGGAAGGAATTGCCAGGAGAGACTCAATCCATTGTTGTAAGAAACAAGAAAAAACAGGAAGGAATCGCTAGAAGAGACTCAACCCATCGCTGGAAGAAACAAGAAAAACAACACAGGAAGGAATCGCTAGGAGAGACTCAATCCATCTGGAAGAAACAAGAAAAAAAAACGCAGGAATGAATAATCTTTGAATGAAATTGGATATAGGAGATTCTCTAAAGTTAAAGCACATTCAAATCGTTGGAGAAAACAAAAATTTCTGGCGAAATCGCTAGAGGAATTTCATTATAGGTATGGCGCCTTCAAATCGTTGGAGAAAACAAAAATTTCTGGAAGAACTGGCTACAAGAATTTCTCTATAGGGATGGCGCCTTCAATCGTTGGAGAAAACAAAAATTTATGGAAAAACTCGTTACAATAATTTCGCTATAGGGATGGCGCATTCAAATTGTGGGAGGAAACAAACATTTATGGAAGAACTCACTATAGGGATTCTCATTCAATCGCTGGAAATATAAAATGTTGGCAGCCGAAAATTGCTACTCGGATGGCTCAATCAAATCGCAATTATATGGTTCCTATTGACAATTTCAATAAGTTAATGGAAACTGTGATGAGCATTCCAAGGCAGTGACCGATGAATCTTGCAATGGTTACACTTTTTGGGCCTACTGGTTAAGAACATGTGTTTTCTCTTAGGAGGTCATAGGTTCAAATCCAAAGGGGGGTAGGGTATGTATACCTTCGTAGACTTTACCAGTCAAATCACTGGAGGGGGGTCCCTTGTCCCACAAACAAAGGGGTCTCATATATATATATATATATATATATATATCCACATGAATCAATTTATCATTTCTAGTGTTTGCAAAACCATCCAAGATCTTGTCAAAACAAATTAGAATTTCTCCACAATTGCAGTGTGTACATTCCATCATATTTTCTACTACAAAAACATCCACCCAATTTACAGCTTCAACTACGATATGTATTGAAATATACAACAAATTTCATTTAAAAATTTCGATATAAAACCCATAATATCCTTATTTTCTTCAGCACAGATTTACAACAATCTTCATAAATTTTTTCATGACTATACAAACATGTGCCTAGCTCCCTCACTTGTCAATCCAAGGACTTCACTTGTACCTCCCAGCCAATGCTAGGGGTAATCGTCTTTTCCCTTAGCCCCCCGAGTAGCAAAGGGGCCACACACACAAAACCATAATATACTCTAGCTCCCAATTTTCCTCTCTAGGTAAATCCACCACTCTATCACAAGTTGGTTATCCCAACTCTCACAAGTAAAACCAGTGAAAAATGATTTGGCAGCATAACTTTACCAATAACTTGTGTCCCCTTTTTCCCATATAGATCATTTTCTTTAAAGGAACTTTCTCACCGACACATCCCCACTTGCACAATTAATGTTCTTTTTAATTCAATAAATTAGGATTATTCCCCCGTACACTTGTCACCCTCTCCCCTAGTTGCACAAGTAATTTCATATTTTAGTTTAATTAAAAGTCAATTTCCCTATCATTTCCCAAATGCGCTCTTTAAATCGCTCATAGTTGTCACTTTATTCCTCATATTCCCATTTAATGACCGATGCCTTACTAAATCTGAGTTGAGTTAAAATATGAATCTTCTTCTAGTTAGACTAGTGTTAACTAGACTCTAGATACCTCTTCTATGCGTACACACATTCTTTCATGCTTTATTTCTTTCTCATCCTAAATTTCAATTTGGTATTTTTTTGCACACATGTGTATTAATAAAATCTTTAGGTTTACTTTTCAACCTTTTCTTAATTCTTAACTTGATTTACTTCATTCCTTTTTAATTTAATTTATAAATTTAGTTTTAGTCTTCTTACAAAAACTTAGACTTAGGCTTAATTTCGTTGATGCATATCACATGCGTCCTCCCATGTAGTCGAATGCGGACTATAATTGTCCCATTGGATCTTGACCTGATCGACTATTCAACGTTGTAGCTATCGAATGTGATGGTCCAAAATGTGGATTGGCTCTGTCGTGAGTGCACCCTTGTCTGACACCTGCAAAGAACTCATGTCAATCACATGTGTAGGATCACTAACATAATGTATCAAAATAGATACATGAAAAACATTATGCATACACCTTAAGGCTAGTCGATAGGAGACGAGCCCTTTTTTTTCCACAACTTTGAAAGGTCCCACAAACCTAGGATATAGTTTAGCACTCTTTCCAAACTTGATCAAACTCTTGTGTAGTTTTACCAGCAAGAAAACTCAATCACCAACTTCATAATTGCGGTCAATGTGGTGCGCATCAACATAACTCTTCTGTCAATCTTGCACTTCTTTAATCCTTTGTTTTATCATTTGAATTTGTTCTTCCATTTATTGGATCTTTTCTTGTCCTACCAGGACCCTATCCTCAAGTTGATCCCAACTCAATGGCATCTGACATGGTCTCCCATAAAGAAACTCAAACGGTTCCATCTTAATGGTACTTTGATAGTTGTTGTTGTATGAAAACTCTATCAGTGGCAAGAACTCTTCCCAACATTTTTTTTGGTCCATCAGATACATATGCAACATATCTTCCAAAAAAAAATTTGTTCTTTCTGTCTTCCCATCTTTCTTAGGGTGATAAGTTGTACTAAAGTTCAGTTGTGTCCCCAAAGCCTCTTGGAAACTAGTCCAAAATCGTCATGTAATCATCGATCCTCTATCAGATATGATCATTTTTGGCATGCCATGTAATCTCACAATCTTACTTATAAAAACTCTAGCTATGTATGGTGCCTGATACATCATACTCACAGGAATAAAATGTGCACTCTTCATCAAAGTGTCAACTATCACAGAAATCAAGTCATGTCTCCTTGCCGTCAATGACAATCCAATAATAAATTCCATCGAAATGACCTCCCATTTTGATTTAGGGATAATGTGTGGATGTAATAATCCTGCCAGATGTCTATTTTCATCTTTCAGTTGCTGACATTCTAGACATTGCACAATGTAACTAACTATGTATGCCTTCATTACTTTCCATAAGAATAAGTGCTTAAGTTATGCCTTCATTTTCGTGACTACTGGATGATCCATGTATGCTTCTCTATGATCTTCTCTTAGGATCAAACTTCTCAATTCGTCGTTAGCAAGTACGTAAATACTGCTATTATACCTCATCAGTTTGTCATTGTCCAATGTGTATCCTACAAACTTTGGTACCATCATGGTGTTTTGTCTTATACTAGTCATCGTCGATCTGTATAGTTAGAATCTTTTCTCAAAGATTCATCTGAAGAGGTATTACTGATAATATGCATGGTATTTGACTTGGCGCATCTGCCACTTTGTTCATTGTTCCCTTGATGTAATAAATATTGAATTTGTATTCACTAAGTAGTTCTAACCAGCACCTCTATCGTGTGTTTAGGTCACTTTGATTAAATATGTTATGCAATCCACAATAATCCATCTTTGATTCAAATTTTCTTCCAATCAGATGGTGCCTCCATACTCTCAAGGCATATACAATTGCCTATAAATCCAAATCATGCGTTGCATAGTTCTCCTCATGATTTCTTAATTTCCTTGATATGTAAGCAATCACTCGACCGTCTTGCATCAATAATCCACCTAAACCTTCCTTGGATGCATCCGTGCACACCAAGAATTATTTTTCCATGTCATGTACTTTCGATATCGACGTTGGCGTCAACAATTCCTTGAGACTTTGAAATGATTTTGTTCATTTCTTACTCCATATAAACCTCTTTTTTTTCTTCTACAATTATGTGATCGTGTTCTCTATTGTTGAAAAAACTTTGATGAACCGTTGGTAATATCCTGCTAAACCCATAACGTTGCGTACTTCTTCTACATTTGTCGGTGCATGACACTTCATAATATATTCTACTTTCGTTGGATCGACAACGATGCCTTCACTGGATATAGCATTCCCTAAGTAATGAATTTTTTATTGGTAAAAAAAACATTTCAATAGTTTCTCGTATAAATTGTTTTATCGTAAACAATGTAGTACCAATATTAAATGTGCGTCATGTTCTTCTATCATCCGAGAATATATCAATGTCATCAATGAATACTTGAACAAACTCTTCCAAGAATTCGCAAACACCCCATTTATCAAACTCATGAATACCCCTGGGGCGTTTGTCAGTCCAAATGATAAAACAATAAACTCAAAGTGTCTGAACCTTGTCTTGAATGCGGTCTTAGGAATATCTTCCTCATTAATTTGTAATTGGTGATACAATGATCTCAAGTCGATCTTGGAAAACATTGTCGCACCCTTCATTTGATCAAACAAATTGTTTATTCTTGGAAACAGATACTGGTTCTTGATTGTCGTCTTTTTCAATTGATGGTATTCAATACAAATTCTCCATGATGCATCCTTCTTTCTTATGAAAATAACAATCGCCCCAAGGTGACACACTTGGACGTATAAGTCTCAGGTCCAAAAATCCGTTAGTTGCATTTTCAACTCTTGTAACTCATGTGTTAACATCCAATAAGGTGTTCTTGTTATCGGTTCAGTTCCAAGTTTCAATTCATATGTAAACTCATGCTCTCTTTTGAGTGGTAAGCCTAGTAACTCTTTTGGAAACATGTCAGCAAAATCTCGTACTACCAGAAGTTTTTATAATCCTTTTGCCTTGCCCTTTTCATTTAGCACTAAGATTGCATATAACTTACATAATTTGTGCATATTATTCTATAGATGTAGGGAAGAAATGAACCTCAAGGACACCCCCTAATTTCTTCCTACAATCACTCTTCTTTGTCCCATATCATCAATCAAGCTTAATCATTTCCTCTTACAGTTGAAATCATATCATGTAATTCCAACTAGTCCATATCGATCACAATG
This sequence comes from Picea engelmannii, assembly GCA_009831015.1. Classification (NCBI taxonomy): domain Eukaryota; kingdom Viridiplantae; phylum Streptophyta; class Pinopsida; order Pinales; family Pinaceae; genus Picea; species Picea engelmannii. Next base: position 7,379 of record ML850554.1, read on the forward strand.
TCATAATATCCTAAGATCATGACATAAAGGTTGGCCTTCATTACACAATATTCCTAGTTAAGGATACAGTTCGTAACCTTTCATCCAACCTTTTGTTTCGCGCTTAAATCCATTTCTACGTATCTAAACTCATCCTACTCAATTTCCTTTACCTTAATTTTCTTTAGCACTGCACTAGAAATAAATCTCTTTGTAGCGCCTGGATCTATCAAAATACTAAAAGTTTTGTCAACGATTGTACCTGATGTCTCGAGCACAGTGGACTAGTGCTTGTCCTGTCGGTTATTCACCACTGCATTAATCATATGGGACTTTCCCAAATATCCAACTATAATGTGTCCTGTTGACCTCACCAATTTGGTCTTGTCAACTAGAAAGTCTCGTTGGTAATGTGGCTCTCCACATATCCCATATCCATTCTTTGGTCTAGTACTCCTGGTCCCCAAAGTAGAAGTTATTGGCCTACCAGTCTAAGATCTTGGTTTGTTATGCTAAATAGGACTAAATTGTTGTTGTTGTGGGCGACGTTGTTGTTGATCTAGTGGTCCTGTGTAAGGATTTCAATGAGGAGTCAGTCGTCGTGGTGTTGTGAACATGGCACCTCTAGACATATCTCGATATCATGATGTATGTATGGCTATTGTCTAATGTTGATGCACTCCTAAGGTCGTCTGTCTAGTTGATCTTGAACAAGTCCTTCCCTGAGCCCCGCTTGTTAACTCTTCCTTGACTATGAGGGCCTTCTAGACTGCATCGTCCAATGTCTAAGGCATTAGCATCCTCACCTTCAAACGAATGTTGAATTTAAGGCCGAAAACATACTTGTTGACCTTTCACTTCACAATGTTCAGATGTGGAGCATACCAAATTAGTTCCATAAATATGGCCTCATACTCTGACACCGTACGACCAACTTGTCATAAGCCGTTGAAATCATTGAGCTAGTGCTCAATGAATATCTTTGACAAATACCTCTCCCAGAACAGTTCCTCGAATAGTTCCCATGACAGGTCTTCGACGACCGTGTTTAGTTGAGGTAGGATCATCTTCTATTCTAAAAGAGCTCTCCCTTTCAACTAAAATATCGCCATGCGTATATTCATGTTGGAGGTATAGTCACGAAGCATGAAGCACATCGCCATGTTCTCCATGTTGGATTACTAAGAGGGGGTTGAATTAGTAATAGAGAAATGTAATCCTTTTTAACCACAAAATGAAAACGTTATATGAATGTAGCATTATCATCCAATAGTTGGAATGTAAATAAATAATGAGCAAATGATCAATCACACACATACATAGTACATCTGTGTTTTTACATGGAAACCCAAAGTGGGAGAAAACCACATAATGCCTTTTCTTATATGTATTTAAGAATTACATTAATTGGAAGCACCAACTTCCTTTTTTTTCCAACTACAACTGGAAGGAGGATCCAACCCTCTAGTTTCTCAGGCTACAACCTGAGGGAAGCTCCAATTCCCCATTTTTGTGGCTACAACTATAAGGAGGCTAAAACCCCCCAGTTCTCCGGCTACAACTGGAAGGTGGCTACAACCACCTATCATTGCCCCGTCCAACCACCCTGAATTATAAGTAGAATTACGGAACCATTGTCACGCTATCACTATGATATATACTTCTATAAACCTGTACCAATCAACATGTACCATAAACAAGTGCATCAGCCATGCACCAACCTATACCAAATAACTTGTAATAATCATTTACCATAAACAAGTGCATCAGTAATGCACCAACCTATACCTCAATCTATACCATCAATGAGTGCATCAACCATGCACCAAATATGTACCAATCATGCATCAAATACACATAAACTATGACTCATCAAGATGTACTAACATCATCAACTATGCACCTCATGTATGTGCCAACTCATCAACTACTTGTCTCAACCATGTACCCAACATGTACCTCAACCAAAAAACATGATCAATTTCATCATCGAAATATGATTTGTAACTCTCTAGCATACCTGGTGTATATGATCACATACCTACAAACCTTCCTTAACTTTAAGAACAAGAGACTAGCATTTTCATCAAACTTTAATTTAGTCTAACGTGACTAATTTTGGATTAGTCAACAACCCTAACTTGAAATAATCATAAATATGTACCTGTAATGAATAAACAAATGAAATGGTACATAATGTTCTTCAGTATATTTTATGCAATTCCTCCGGATTTCACTACTTTAAACCTCTCAAAAAAGGAGTTATAGAAAAAATTGCATACCTTGTTGAATTTTGGATTATTCTAGAAACCAAACTTGTAGAGCGTGCCCCACACAAAATATTTATTGTATGGATCTGAAAATTGTACACATAATACTATAGATTGTACTATAACCAATACATTTGGTCTTATTAAATTTGGATCTTTTCTGAATAAGTTATGACATTTTTACTTGAAACACTTGTTTTGGACTGTAAAATACATGGAGTGAAACCCTATTTTTCATGGAGTGTAACTCAAAAAATACAATGACCCACAAGATGAAATTTTTATCACAGTTTCTTGGATATGTTTTCTCAACTTCCTCCCAATTTTGTGGTCTGAATCATTCTATAAAATATTTTATTTTAAAAATGGTGAGATGACCTGTACATAACATACCTTAGAAAGCATCATCAAATTAATTTATCCTCCCTTGAATTTTGGCCTTCTTTACTTCACCTTCCCTTTGAAATTTTCCTTAGATATCATTTGGTTACCTCAATAACTTGTATATATTCAATATGCTCAAGTGTGATTAAAATGAGAGACCCTTTCCTCTTATTTATACTTTTATGTAGCTTCCTCAACAGGTTACCTTCTAACCATCTTAAACAACTTTCCTTATTTTAGGGATAACCCACTTCTAACCACTTGTCCACTTAGTAATTTCTCCATTAAGTTTATTCTTTAAATAATTTATTTTGCATCCACTTTGACTTATAGCGCACTCATCACTTTACTTTATTATTTACCTTCTAAAATCTCTTAAACCACTTTCCTTATTTTAGGGCTAATCCACTTATAACCACTTGTCCACTTCACTTAACCTCTTTGCATAATTAGTAAGTTCTCCATTAACTTTATTATTTAAATAAAAAAATTTGCATCCTCTTTGACTTATAGTACACTCATCACTTCACTTTATTATTTAAATAATTTTTTCTTTGCAAACACTTTAATTACTTTGACGTTGTGGGGCTTCAAGATGACTCATGAGGGTTCTTCAAATCACATGGCCATAACTCTCTAACCGTGAGGAGATATGTGATGTTCTACATACCAACGGAAATGGCATCACATGTACTATCCATATAGAATAGTATTACCTACAAATATATCAAAATTCATATCATTATCCATCAAACAAACTTGGGTCCATTACCCAAACCTTTGTGCTACCAAAATTCGTTGCCGAACTTTCTTCAAGGGTTGACATCAATGACAACCAGTCCAATTAATCAAAATCATCCCCCTTTGGAATTGATGGAAACACTCTCATGCAATATTGAATTCATATCACTCATGCTCCCTCTTTGACCATCGAACCCCATGGAACCATGCCTCTATGCTCTACATCTGATAAATCTCTCCTCCTTTGTCATCAATGAAAAATGTATCTTTCCATCCAGGGCTACTCCCCCTAACTCAACTATCCTTGGGGATAATCCCCTTAGCTGAAATCTTCCTGAACCTAATCTCCCAACCTGAACTGTCCTCTTTATGGTGCTTCCTTGTGTAAATATAAGACATATAAGACAAGAATTCAAAATCATTCATTTTGGAGTAGAAATTAATCTGAGTCTCTCGCGAAGACACTCAAAGGCTTCCCGTGGAAGTGGTTTTGTAAAGATGTCTGCCATTTGTTTTTATGTACCCACATATTCAACTCTGATGTTATTCTTTGCAACCTGTTCCCATAGAAATTCATACTTGATTGGAATGTGCTTATATTGGATCATATTTCCATTGATTCCAATGGTTTCATAGATTGATGTCAAGTGATTGATTGATGGGCTTGATTGATTGATGATTGATCAACAATGTATATGTATTTTCCTTGATGAGAATGATAGATGTCAAGTGGAAACCAATCATTGAAGATGGATCAATAGGTTATCATTGATATGATGCATAGATGAAGATGGTTCAATGAGTTGTCATTGATACATGATGAAGATGGATTCCTTGATAGATGATGCATAGTTTGTTTGATGTAAAGATGACTCATTATGTTCTTGTCATGGTTGATAAGAAGTACAAATGGATGAACTCCAAAGTGGTCCCCTTATGGTGAAATCCCTCACGAGAAGAGACTTTGTGGTTGAGTTGTTGTTGCGATAACCCATGCTTGTATGTCAAATAATGAGATGAAAAAAAGTTATTTTGTTGGTGAAACTATCCTATATGGATAGTGCATGTCATGCCCTTTCTGGTGGTATGTGGAATGTCACATAAGTCCTCATAGTTTGAGAGTTATGGCCCTACAAAGTTGAAGGACCCCCATATGATGGCTTGAAGCCCCATAAGATTAAAGAAGTCAAAGTGCTTGAGAATAATAAATCATTATTTAAATGATAAAGTGAAGTGAAAAAATCAATAATGATCATTTAAATATTAAAGGCAGGTGACGATATCGAGGAGGAATATTTAAATGATAAAGTAATGGAGAACTTTCTATTTATGGAAAGTGGTTAACCCTAAAATGAAGAAAATAGGTTAAGTGACTTAGAAATGGGTTAAGTGACCTAGAAGTGGGTTACGTGATCTAGAATATGAAGAGTATAAATAAGAGGCTAGGGTCTCTTGTGAAAAGTACATTTTTGGAAGAATAGTTTGGGAGTATCTCTTGTGTATATTTTGTGTGCATCCCTTGAGCATGATTGAAGATCTATTATGAGAAAGAGAGTGTGAGGAGTACCTCATGGACGCATCAAAGTTTTGGAAATGTCTGAGATCTTGATAGCAAAAGTCTTGGAGCTTCAATAACCCTAGTTTCTGAGGTATATGCGATTTGTAATGGGCCAGAAAGGGTACACATGCAGGTTGTATGAAGACAAGGTGTGTACAATGGATAAAGTCATGGAGATTTTTGTTTGAGTTGATAATTGGTTGGTAAAGGCTGAAGCAAGTTATAGATCTGCATTCTATGGACTCAGATCTACCACAGAGATTCTGGTATGGTTATATTATTGTCTTTATGGATATTAGTTCTTGTTGTGTTGTGAATGCTTAGGGCATTCTTGGTATGGTTGCTATGATGTGATTTATGCTGGCTGATGGAGTGAGCAATACTCTTGTGATTCAATGGTGATATGATTGCTATGGTATACTCGTTTCTTATACATGATTGAGTTATCATTCATATTGATTGTTTGTGGAGGATGAGTAAGCTATTCAAGAGCTTGGATGTATTGTGACTGGCTAGTGGCTAGTTTGGACAATGAAAGAAAGACAAGAATGTGATTGCAGGTTGCAGAGGATCTAGGTATGTGATGAAAAGGATAAACCCTAATAGATCAAAAGGTATATGCAGGATGATGTATATATTGGCCACGTACATACACGGGCTGTACTGAGCCAAGGTGCGTACACACACGGGTTGCACTACTGACAGGTTGTGTACCTATAGCAGATTGATATCTATTGAGGATTTTTGCCTCATCTGAGTTGGTGCTGCGGATGTAAGATGAGTCTTTCATATAGAGTTGGTGCTCTTGTAGAGTTGTACTCTATTCAGTTGTTGCTAATAAACCCCAAGGATTGTAGTCTGTAATAAAAACAAAACTGTACATACATCTTGTGTTCTTTGTGTTCCTTGTGATGATGACTTATTGATGATATATGTTGTTGATATATGTTCACATCTAACTGGTTACAAATGACAACAATGAGTAATGAGTAAATGTTGAATGCCAACTAATGAGTTTTGTGTAAGAGGGAAGTTTTTGAAAAATATCCCCACACTCATTCACCCCCCCCCTCTAAGTGTGGTATGTGTGTCCAACAATTGAAATAAGAGAAGGCCTTCACTGCAAGCCTTAACAAGCTTGAAGGAGATCGATAGGCACACAAATGGATGATGATGTTCCAATCCTTGATGAGGAAAAATATTCTACTTGGAGAATAGAAATGAGAGTATATTTGAAGGAAATGAGAGTGACTATTTGGAAGGAATCCATTGGTGGATAAGTTCCCTTGAATAAAAAGTCAAAGTTTGCAGCTCAAAGGGAAGGAAAGAATAATGATGCATTGTCTCTGAAGACCATTCTTAGTGGACTCTCAAGCCCTATCAAAGAGAGCATGGGAAAATGCACTTCCTCCAAGGATCTATGGCTAAATATAGAGGAGACATATCAAATAAAGAAGGAGGAGGAAGATATTGAAGTCCACCCAATCAACATTATCAAAGGTAAAGAATAGTAAAAAACCCTTGATCGTATTATTTCAAAATGTGATCTCGAAAAAATTTCAAGTTAAGATAGCACAAAGGAAGATCTCAAAAGTATTTCAAATTAAGGTAAAGAATTTCCAAAGACTCTTGATTGTAATGATTCAAAATGTGATGATGCTAAAATCTTCTCAAGTGAAGAAGAAGATATAGAGATAGTTTGTGTAAAGGTTGATTGTAGTTATCCCATGGAAAGAATAGAAGAATATTTATTAGAAATTCAAAAATAAGTTGAAGAGGGTTTATATAGATATATAAATTATCATTATTATACACATTATAACTATCTTTCAAATAACACTAAGAAGTTTCTTAGGAGAAATCAAAGGCACATCTTGAAATTACAGGGAGTTCTCAAAGAACAAGAGATAAATAAGACTAAATTAGAATAAAAGGAAGAAGAGATCACAAGATTAAAGAATGAAAAAGAAGATATGAAGGTAGATGATGAGATTAGAAAAAGTCTTGAAACTATTGTCCATCTCAAGACCCAAATTGAAGAATCCAAAAGGGTAGAGGAACTATTGAAAAATCAAATTAATGAAAATGAAGAGTCATGTTGCAAGTTAGAAGCTAAAATTGTTGATCTTATAAAGAAAGTGGAGAAGTCAAATAAATTCTTTAATAGATCACAAATCTTGAATGAGATTTTGGAAAGTCAAAGATCACCATATGATAAATCAGGGCTTGGATACAAGGGATAAGCTACACATGCTGAAGAAAGCACCTCAAAGAAGCATGACGAAAAGGATGAAGAAAATATTGCAAGTCAACCATCCAAAGGTAAAGAAGATTTCAAAATAACAAAGCAAGGAAGACATCAAGAAGCTATCTTTGGGACACCAAAACAAAGGGATGAAAGCATTTTTCATGGGCATTGTTATTCATGTAATGAATATGGTCACAAAGATTTTGAATGTAGATATTATGAAATGAGATGTAATAGAATATTTTATAACACCATATGTTGTTGGATATATGATCAAGTAGGACATATTGTTGTTCACTGTAACACCATGAGATGCTACATCTATAGTGGATTTGGCCACAAATCAGAGAAGTGATGGAACACAAGAAGAAAGTCCATGATGAGGAATTCATATAACATCACTAGAAGAAGGAATCAATTAAGCAAGGGAGACATATTTTCAAAAATGAAAACTCAGAGCTCAAATTCAGAGAAGCAGGGACACCTACAGAAGTGGGTGAACAATACTAAGAAACCAAAACATAATGAAAACCTAAAAGGAAGCTCAAATGTGCCATCCACTAAGGTATACGTGGGTGACAGTGGTATCCTTTGCGTACATACGTAGACTGACCTTGAACAGGTCACGTACATATGTGATCTGTTGTGTAACAGGCCGTGTATATATGGTGAAGTTTAGGGAAAATGGAAATGCATAGGATTTGCAGCTTGATGTAATGTAATAACTTTGTGTTGTAGGGTATGATATTGTTTGTTGTAGGTTCTAACATTGTTTGCTGCAGTGTTTCATGATTCTATATTGGATTATGTAATGTGATGATGTAAAATAAGATCTTGGGTGCATGGCACTAACCCATGAGTATGGAGGATTGATGTTGATATGTTTATGTACATGATTGGTACACATTTTGGGTTTCATTAATATATCCTATGATGTATTATTGAAAGCTTACTTGTTGGATATTTTTGGTACATGCATTTGAATGGGCTACATATTGGGACATGTAGTTGGTGAATTGATGAGATGAGCATGTTATACATCATGGATGAGTCATAGCCTTGATGCACGATTGGTACACTCCTAGTACATTTGTAGAGGAACCTACTAGCATTTTGATTGGCACATATTCTATGGAGGATTTGACATACATATATGAGGATTCACCATGTTTTGGTATTGATGCATGTTTGATGCACTTGCTTGGTACAAGTAATGATACATGTTTTGGTACAGTTATAGATGGAATATGTTGGATGATAGTACACCATTGGTATTACTTGATTAGCAGAACAATTGGTATTTGTTTGACACATGGTTATGGTACTTGGTTCTTGATGGAGACATATCATGAGTGATATGACACTTGTTTGGCATGTTGGTAGATGGACATGGTTGGCATATTGGTGGATGCACATGGTTGGCATATTGGTAGATGCACATGTTGACATGTTGATAGAGGCATGTGGTTGATACATTCCATGGATGATATATTTTGGCACATTGTAGGTGTGGTAGGTGTGTCCAATAGATTCATCTTGGAGTGCTTCACTAGGTTCTTTGAGATACTGATGGTGATTGTATTATCACAATAGATTGGAATGGGCTCATCATACTCAACCTGTATATATGTCAGAGTTTGTTTCATCCATAGAACCTGTGTACAACATGTTCTTGATGCAATATGTTCTTCTTCGGTTGTATATAAGGATATTGATGATTGTTTCTTTCTTAGCCAAGATACTAAAAACTCACCCAAGTAGAACGATGCTCCATTGGTGCTTTGTCAGTCATCAATGAAACCTGCCCAATCTGCATCTGTGTAGGCAATAAGTGATAAATATTTTCCTTTTGGATACCATAATCCAAACTCTTTTGTTCCTTTGAGATATCTGAAAATCCTCTTCACTGCTAATACATGTGATTCCTTTGGTGTTGGTTGAAATCATGCCACCTGTCCAGCTTCCTGCATAACATTTGGTCTAGATTCTATCACATATAGTAAGCTACCAATCCTTGACCTGTATTGTTTTTATTCTGCATACTTTGAATCATCATATTTTCTAAACTTGCAACCAGTTTTCATAGGAATGGTAACTGGTTTGAAATCTTCCATTCCAAACCTCTTTTTCATTTCTATGATATACTTAGTTTGAGAAATAAAAATTCCTTGGTTGCTTTGACATATGTGAAGACCCAAAAAGAAGGATAGTTCTCTAAGTAATGACATTTCAAATTCATTATGCATATCCTTTGCAAATTTCTGTCTTAACACGTCATCATTGCTTCCAAAAATAATATCATCAACATAAACTTCAATTAATAAAATACTATATTGAGTTTCTTTGATGTAGAGGTTGTTATCTGCACTTCCTTTTATGAACCCTGCCCGCTGTAAATATTTATCCATTCTAGAGTACCATGCTCTAGAATCCTGTTTTAGACCATACAAGGCCTTCTTCAATTTGCACATGTAATCTGCGTTCTCTGACAAATGAAATCCTTATGGTTTTTTGATGTATACTTCTTCTTCAAGTTCCCCATTCAGAAAAGTTGATTTCACGTCCATCTAATACACTTTAATATTCTTGGAGCATGCATGAACTAAAAGAAATCAGATTGCTTCCATTATGGAAAATGGGGCAAATGTTTGTTCAAAGTTGATTCCTTCAACCTGTGTGTATCCTTTATATATTGATTCAATTTATTCTTGAATACCCACTTTGTGCCAATCACATTTTTATTATTTGGTCTTGGAACCAATTCCCAAGTGTCGTTCTTCTCTATTTGATGCAATTATTCATCCATGGCCTTATTCCAAAATTCATCCTTAATAGCCTATTCAAAACTGTTTGATTCAATTGTAGATGAGAGTGCTAGGTGCATTTGTTTTGGCGAACGGATTCTTCTTCTAGACTCAACTCCTGCATCTTTGTTTCTGATAATATGATCTGAAGGATAATTCTTTTGTACTCATTTTCTAGGTGTCTTTGGAGGCACTTGTTGAACTTTCTCTTCTACTTTTATATGATCTTCTTCATCTTATCCTTCTACTTCTTCTTCATCTTTTGCTTCTTCTTCGTAAAGTTGTTCCATTTATTCATTTTCTTCTTCCTTTAATTCTCGTCCACCTTTTTCATCAATTGTTACATTGATGATTTCCACAACTTTGTTCAACCTTGGATTGTAACACTTGTATGCTTTCCTTGCACTTGAGTAACCAACAAATACTCATTTTTTCACATGATATTCAAACTTTCCCATTCGGCCATCTTCTCTTTTGATGTAGAATTTGCTTCCAAATACTCTGAAGTGCTTCACATTTGCTGGTCTTCCTCTCCATAGCTCATAGGGACTTTTGTCAGTGTTTTTTCTGATAATTACTCTATTTTGAATGTGAAATATTGTATTCATAACATGTGTCCAAAAAATATCTGTCAATTTGGAATCCATTAGCATTGTTTGATCCATTTCCTGTATAATTCACATCCATAATGTTCCTTTGTCTCTGAACCACTCTCTAAACCAATCTATGAATCCATTCTTTCATCCACTTTCATATATCTATCCAAACCTGGTAATTTTTCTTACAAATCCATCTTTGTCCATATTGTCCAAGACTCTACTACACAACTGTCGATAATGTTGACCCATTTATTACTATACTATCATGAAGTATCGACTACTACCATTGATTGTACTTATGTTAAGTGATTACTTTGGATTTGTTTTCTCAAACTCTGTAAGATACTTGAAGGGTGTTTCTTTTGTCTATCACAGTTATCGCATAGAATCCCCTTGTCTAATATTCATATTACCCAGGATTCTCTAGGCTGGATGGCTCATAACAATTCTTTCTCTGATGTGTATTCATCATCATCTTCATTGGTAGATTCATCATCTCTCTAATATATGACTTCTTTATTTCTTTCCGTGGATTCATATTTCACTACAATGCCTGAAAGTACAATCTCTTCAACTTGTTCATCATTTAACTGTCCTTCTTTTCTTTCAGTTATTTTCCAAACCTTTTTGTATATGTTATCTTTCTTTTTCTCTGTAGAATTTTCTTCATCTTGTTTTATTGTCAATCTTGCGATCTATGGGACCTGGTCTTTGTTCACCTATTCTTGGTGTTTTCTTATCCATATGTTCTTATATATGATATCAATTCTCTCTTTCATGTAAGTATCGATCATGCTTCTACAACCACTAACTATGTGTCCATAGTTATGACATTTGTAACATTCAATGTCACATGGGGCCACATAAACATTTCTTGCTTGAACATTTCTTTTAAAATCCTTTCAATCTGCAACCTTATGTCCAAAATTAGTACAATAAAAAAAATGACCATAAAATAAATTTACATACTTGGGAGTGAATGATCTCCTTTTTGGTGTAGTCCTTCTGAATTTATTCCTTGACTGATTATGAGCATGATTGAATTTTTTTTGTGGCTTGAACATGGATGGTCTTCTTGAAGATGTATCTTCAATAATTTTCTTAGATTTTAGTTTTCCGTGATTCTTGTCTATCACGGCTATCGTATAGAATCCCCTTGTCTAATATTCATATTACCCAGGATTCTCTAGGCTGGATGGCTCATAACAATTATTTCTCTGATGTGTATTCATCATCATCTTCATTGGTAGATTCATCATCTCTCTGATCTATGACTTCTTTCTTTCTTTCTGTGGATTCATATTTCACTACAATGCCTGAAAGTACAATCTCTTGAACTTGTTCCTTATTTACCTACCCTTCTTTTCTTTCATTTATTTTCCAAACATTTTTGTATCTGACATCTTTCTTTTTCTTTGTAGAATTTTCTTCATCTCGTTTTATTGTCAATCTTGCAATCTATGGGACCTAGTCTTTGTTCACCTATTCTTGGTGTTTCTGTATCCATACGTTCTTATATATGATATCAGTGCTCTCTTTCATGTAAGTATTGATCATGTTTCTACAATCACTAACTATGTGTCCATAGTTATGACATTTGTAACATTCAATGTCCCGTGGGGCCACATAGGCATTTCTTGCTTGAACATTTCTTTTATAATCCTTGCAATCTACAACCTTATGTCCAAAATTAGTACAATAAAAAAAATGACCATAAAATAAATTTGCATACTTGGGAGTGAATGATCTTCTTTTTGGTGTAGTCCTTCTGAATTTATTCCTTGACTAATCATGATCATGATTGAATTTTCTTTGTGGCTTGAACATGGATGGTCTTCTTGAATATTTATCTTCAATAGTTTTCTTAGATTTTGGTTTTCCGTGATTCTTTTCTGTGAGTACTTCTGCATAAATCTTTGTGTTTTTTCTATTCTTCTTTTCTAGCATCCTAGAGTGCTTCTCTTCATTCTCTATCAGTGATGTGGATGTTTATGTCTTTTCAACATTCTTGTTGATCTTGGTGGTTTTACTTCTCAATGTGACAAATTCTTCTTCAAGCTTCTCAACCTCTTCTTCTTTCTTCATTATCTTAGACTTCATGACTTCTTCTGTTCTTTTCGCTTCTTGAAGATGAATTTTTAATGTGATTATTTCTTCTTCAAGTACTTTTTCTTCTTGACAAAACTTTGCCTCAAGCCGGTTTATATTATTAGTTATTTCCTTAAAATTTTCTGTCAATATCTTCTCTCTCATTTCTGCTTCTTCCTTTTGTGTTGTCATCTTGGCTTCCAAATACTACTTTTGATAATCAAGATTTTATTTGATCTTTCTTTCTTCTTCTAGATAAGTTCTTAAGTTCTCAACGACTTCTTGGGATTCTTAAAAAATGTGAACACTTTCCTTTTGTTTCATCAATTCTTTCTTGAGTGACTCATTTTCTTCTCTTAGTTCATCCAGAGCACTAATCAATTCTTCTTCATGATTGTCTTCCTTTTCCATTAGTTTTTCTGTCTCATTTCCTTCATGGCATTCTATTTCAAGATGTCCACGTTTTTCACAATTAAAGCAAAACAACATAGCTCTAGTGATTATGTACTCTTCATCTTCTGAATATGTTTGACATGGTGAACATAATTATTCTTGATCTGTACCTGCATATTATTTGGCATTTTTTGAATCTATGATGGGTGAAGAAAATATGTCATGTAACTTATCCCAAATTTCTTTGGTTGATTAACATTTACCAACCTTTTATCTTACCGGATTAGGTAATCCTTTCGAGATGAAATCCATTGTTATTTTGTTATTCTTCTTCAATTCCTTCCTGGTTCATTCTTTTCCCTTTTTGAACTATCATATCATGTAACAAATGATAACCAAATATAATGTCTATGTTCTTGTAAAAATACTTTCGTCCTTCTGCTCCACATATCATACTTTAAACCATTCTGAGCATTAAACATTGGTGCTCCATTATCAGAATAATCCATGATCCCCTTCTAGTGGTTAAATTGTTTCCTAAAGAACCCTGCTTTGAAACTAATTGTTGGATTACTAAAAAGGGGGTTGAATCAGTAATAGAGCAATGTAATTATTTTTAACCACAAAATGCAAGTGTTATATCAATGTAGAATTATCATCCAATAGTTGCAGAGCAAATAAACAATGAATAAATGAGAAATCATATGCATACATAGTACACCATTTTTTTTGCGTGGAAACTCAAAGCGGGAGAAAACCACATAATTCTTTTTCTTATATGTCCTTAAGAATTACATTCATTAGAAGCACCATATTCCTTTGTTTTCTAGCTACAGCTGGAAGGAGGCTCCAACCCCTTAGTTTCTCAAGATATAACTTGAGGAAAGCTCCAACTCCACAATTTTTTGGCTACAACCAGAAGGTGTTCAGCCCTAATATTGGCTCATTACCCCTTAATTGAGGCATATTAGATTAGTAATGCTATTTTATTTATGTCGGATTTAGGCCATTAGTTGTAATTTAGATTAGTAATGTTATTTTAATTATGTCGGCTTTAAGCCATTATTTGTAATTATACCTCCTAGTCTCCTATATATACCAAGG
>ML850555.1:12316-25663 GCA_009831015.1 Picea engelmannii
CCTAGGAGTAAGCCTAGAAGGAAGAAGCTTCCAGTCAAGGTGACAGTGTGGGCTGGGGCTTAGACATTGTGTCTCCGAGGGCACACTAAGTGAGCAGGACTTAGCTCACGTTTGCAAGTGTGCATAAGGACGGCAACAGGTCCTAAGCCGACTCCACAACAAATAGCTGAAATGGCTAAATTTAAAGGCATTACGTATCAAAGGAATGGGAACAGAATTCAAGATAAAAACCAATCAAACATTCCCAAGGTAGCTTCAAAACCCCCTAAGTCAAATGTGTATGCAAATTCAGAATTAACTATTGACTTAGGAGGGTGGTTAAGTAATGCGAAGATGTTTGTGCCAGTGTCCGAAATAATGAAGATTCCTTCCTAGAGGGAAAGGTTGCTCAAAGCCATAGATTGTCCTTCTAAGAAAAGTGTTGACATTCCACCAACGACAGCTTATCAGGATGCATCGGTTATTCTGCAAAATATGGATAGGGGAAACAAAGAGAATAAACTTTTCTTCCTATCCTTGCTCGTGAATGATTTTATTCTTCATAATTGTATGTTAGATTCAGGAGCTACCTCAAATGTTATGACTAAGAAAGTAATGGAACAATTGAACTTAAGAATATCTTGACCTTATCATAACATTTGTGCTATGGATAGCAGGACAATTGAGGTGCATGGTTTGATTAAGGGGTTACAAGTACACTTAGCTGCATTCCCTGATATCATGATTGAAATGGACATTGTTGTAGTTGATGTGCCAGATACTTTGGGTATGTTGCTAAGCAGAAAGACAGCTGCAGACTTAGGTGGTAGCTTACAAATGGACTTAACTTACGCCACCATTCCAACTCCAAATGGGTTAGAGTTTAAATTGAATAGAGAGTTGGAAAGGAAATATCATGTGGAAGATCCTAGGAAAAAGAAGAATGAACTTGTTTTTCGGGAAGTAGAAATTGGATGTTATGAGATAGAACATACTCCGACATTTACTAAGATGGAACTTGAAAGAAAAACCCCAAGCATCTGCAATGTTTGGGACCCCATGGATTCTTTTGATAGGCTCTTTTTTGAGGAAAATGTGGATTAGACAGACAAGAATATACCTCTTTCAGAGTTAAGGTCAAAGTTGGATTTATCAGTTGAAAATGTGTCATCAGCTCAACCTGCATCAACAGAATTAGTTAAATGTCAGAGATAGTTAGATGGGATTCTCGGGCCACACCCTCTTGTTTTTTTAGAGATCGGGACAGTAAAAGATAGAAAAGGTAATGAAAATCTGATGGGAATTACTAAGGATGATAAGGTTAATATTGACAAAGTAAAGTACATCATCCCTAGTAGAAGGTATGCCGAGACTTTTTAGGAAAGATTGAGTTCATAGACTTTGCACTTGGGGCCTATGGAGAACCATCAATTTTTTTTAAAGGGGAACAGCCCCAAGTGGCCTAAGATTAGAAACTGGGATTCACATGAAAGAATAAATAGTCAGCATAAAGTGTATCAGTCTTCTAGCAACTTTTCTCAGTCAGTGGGAAGACATAAGGTCAGACATGCTAGTGAGAGGACCCCTCCTTGAAAGTGTTTCTTCATTTGGCAACTTGGTGTCCAAAGGGACACCCTCTGTAACGTATCTCTAACCCCTTTCCTTGTATTTCAGTTTTGTATTATTTCATTCATTATGTAAATGTGTACTTAGAAAAATTTTCTGTACTATAGATTTCATTTGTTGTAAATTAATGATGTTGTACTTTAGTCATTTCATTTTGTATATAGCATTCATTGATTTAATCATGTATATATGTATTCTTATGTTGGTTATTGGTGAACACTCTGTTGTAGGTGCTGGATTCTCGTATGCTCTTCGTCTCGAGTGAGAAGATCGAACACATGTCCCTATGTGGAGCCAGAGGTTGATCGCCTCTCCAACGTAGGTGGTCAACTCCATGTGCCATGAAGAGATGCATCATCAGATGCAAATTTGTTGAAGACCTTTGGTTTTACAGGGCATTGTTTGGCCCCAACACTTCTTTTTGTAATTGGAATTTCCGCACCCCTGTGTGGGTTAATAATGTAATAGGTCTGCATGAGTCATGTCTAGGTTAGTTACCTTGGGATCGATTCACTGGGAGAGTTCCTTTCACCGAGGGTTTTTTATCCTCAGGTTATCAATTGGGCTTTTCAGCCTTATTGATTTCCCTTGAGTTTTTCCCTCACACTTGCAATAATTCCTCCAAAGTGGTGAACGACGTTCTAGTGGGCTTATCTTTTGGTAACTATTGTAGGGAATCATTGTGAATGACCATGCAAGACATCTCAAAAAGTTTCGCGGACTTTTGTCGAGTCTAGTTTAGTTTTTTTAATTAATTAATTTTTAATTAAATTTCCCTAAGTTTGGAGGTTTAATTATTTAATCATTTTTGAGCAAATATTGTAAAAACTAGGTCCTTGGACTTTTGATAGGGGTATTTGTGCTCAAAAGAAATGGAATAGCACCCCCTACATCCATGGACCAAGTTTCAGCTCAGTCAGACAACTTTTGGCATGGGTTTGTCCACCCGGAGTGTCAGTCAGTCTAAAACAAGAATTTTAATTGCTAAAGTCCAAACATGACAAAATTGTGAAAGTGGAAGTTGCACCAGATGGATGTGAAAACAACTTTCTTAAATGGTGTTATTGAAGAAGAAGTGTATATAGAACAACCACAAGGGTTTGAAGTTGAAGATAGAAAGACTCATGTCTGTAGGTTGAAGAAAGCTCTGTATGGGTTGAAGCAAGCTCCTAGAGCTTGGTATGGAAGAATTGATAGTTTTCTGACAAGCTTGGGTTTTATTAAGAGTAAAGTAGATCCTAACCTTTACTTCAAGGTTATGAATGATGAGCCAGTTATATTGCTACTATATGTGGATGATTTATTCTTGACAGGAGAAGAAAAGCTCATCATAGATTGCAAGAAGAAGCTCACTGTAGAATTTGAGATGAAAGACCTGGGCCCGATGCATTATTTCTTAGGTCTTGAAATTTGGCAGAGCCCAGAGAAGATCTTCCTTAACCAAGGGAAGTATGTAGTTGAAATACTGAAGAGATTTGACATGTTGGAATGTAAAGCCATGACCACACCCATGGAAACGAATTTGAAGCTCCTGGTTGATATTTCGTCAGAGTTGGTTGATGCTACTCTATACAGACAAATTATTGGTTCGTTGATGTATTCGACGAATACCAGACCATATATATGCTTTGCTGTGAACACCTTGAGTTACTATCTGGTGGAGCCTAGACGTGGTCACCTTGTAGCTGCAAAGCATGTGATGAGATACCTTAAGGGTACGTTGGATTATGGTCTCTGTTATACCGGAGATCATGACTTCAGATTGTATGGTTATACTGATTCAGATTGGGCTGGAAGTGCTTAAGACAGAAAGAACACTTCAGGATGTTGTTGATTTTACTATGAGCAAGGTTAAGCATGAAGTTCATTCCATTTTAGTATTTTACTTAACTGTAACCAATAATGTTGCAACAACCAATATCACAAGAAGAAACACCATGCACAAGAACGCAAGAAGTATCTTGGGAAACCCTTCTCAACAAGGGAAGAAAACCCAACCAAAATCCTTTTCTATATTCTTCAAGAGAAAGACCTTCACCACCAATAAAACCTAGCACACAAGAGGGTGCTCAAACCCTAGAAGACAAGCGCCCAAGAGAGGTGTGCACTTTTCCCAAGAAGGTGTACTTGCTGAAATTTCCAAACTCACATGAAAGATATGATTCCTCAATGGGGAATCTACCTTTACTTATATTAGACTTGACCTATCAACAAAAGTGTCTATTGGCACAACAGGGCCGACCTCTCTAAGTCACAATATAATTAATAATAACCAGATTAATTATATTTTACATTAATTATTAATTACGTTAAGGTGGGGCCGACCTGTACCCTTTACGTTACAATTAGGGTTACAGGCAGGTTTGACTGTTGAACAATATAGCAAGGGATCTCATACACCCACTAGTGCTTAGCCACTAGGGGCACATGCTATGGGGATGTCCATATCTCTGGCTCACTGCATTACAAAGAAGAACCACTTCTTCACTAGTGCTCAACCACTAGGATCACGTTCACCTGTGCTCGTCCACATGCACGTCCACTCAACAAATCTTCTTTCCCATTGCATTACACAGGAGAGTCATCTGGAGTTTCTCATCAACTCTCTGCTCAGAGGAGGCTAATACATCATCTTTATCTCTGTCTCATGACGATGCACCCAACACTTTGGGATTTCACACGTTCACCTTGTGCTCAGCCACAGACACGTCCAACTCTGCAGATCTCCTTTCTCATTGCGTTACACAAGAGAATCATCTGGAGTTCTTCTCAACTCTCTCTAAGGAGGAGGCCATCTCTACGTTCCAACTTTGTCTCAGGTAGGAACCACACACCCCTCTCAAAGGTTCTTTCTCAGGTTTGTGTTCTGGAGAATGTCTCAGGTAGCTGCAATCATCAATACTCCCTCTCAACTAGGGAGGCATTTTCCACCAGGCCAAGTTTCTCACGGAAATACTCGAACTTTGTCTTGGCAAGTGGTTTGGTGAAGATATCTGCGATTTGTTCATGAGTAGGAAGATATTGCACGTGTATTGTCTTCCTCTGCACCATGTCTCTGATATAGTGATACTTTATCTCAATGTGTTTCAAATCTGTCATGAAACACATGGTTCTCAGAGAGCTTTACACAACTCTGGTTATCACAATGAATAGTAGTAGGATCCATCTCATGATTGAACAAGTCAGTCAGAAGTTTGCGAAGCCATATTGCTTCGCGGATTGCTACACTCAATGCAATGTACTCTGCCTTTGCAGTGCTCAACGCAACAGAGCTTTGTTTTCTCCTACATCAAGAAACCATGGCAGACCCTAAGGTGAAGCAACGACCGGAGGTTCTTTTTTTGTCTACTGCTCTTCCTACCCAATCTGCATCTGCATATCCTTGCAGGCTCAAGTCCACACTGGAGGCATATCTTAGGCCATAACCAATTGTGCCTTGTAAGTATCTCAATACATGTTTTGTAGCTATCCAATGTGTCTGTCTCGGTTGGCTCATAAACTGGCTAAGCACATTTACTGCATAGCAAATGTCTGGTCTGGTGTTAACCAGATACAGCAGTGATCCAATCAATTGTCGGTATAAGTGTGGATCTACATCTCCTGAATTAGTATCACTCATTTTCTTCAAATCCATAACCATTGGAGTGGGCATGGATTTGCATTCTGTCATGCCGAACTTTTTCAGTATCTCCATAGTATATTTTCCTTGATTCAAGAAAATCTCATCTGTTCTCTGCCATACTTCTGGTCCAAAGAAGTAGTGCATCAAGCCCAAATCCTTCATTTCAAATTTAGCAGTCAATGTTTGTTTGCATTCAACAATGAGTCTCTCTGAATCGGTGAGGAAAGGGTCATCCACATATAGGACCGAAATCAAACACTCATTGCCATCAATGTGATAATATAAGTTTGGGTCAACAACACTTTTGTTGAATCCCAAACTCATTAGAAATCCATCCATTTTCTCGTACCAAGCACGTGGTGCTTGCTTTAGACCATATAGGGATTTCTTTAACCTGCATACATGAGATCTTTCCTTGTGTATAACGAATCCTTCTGGCTGCTCAATATAAACTTCTTCCTCAATTTCACCATTGAGAAAGGATGTTTTTACATCCATCTGATGTAGCTTCCAACCCATGGAAGCAACTAATGCAATGATAGATCGGATGGAGGTGTATTGGGCTACTGGTGCAAAAGTCTCGTCATAGTCCACTGCCTCTATTTGTGAAAACCCTCTGGCCACAAATCTTGCTTTGTATTTTTCGATGCTTCCATCAACAGTATGCTTGATTTTATAAATCCATTTGGAAGTCACTATAGACTTTCCCTCTGGTCTTGGAATAACATCCCATACATCATTTTTTAATATAGATTGGTATTCTTCAATCATGGCATCTTGCCATACTTGTTCACCTGAAGCTTCTCCATGACAAGATGGCTCTGAGTCAATAATGTGGGTCATGGCTGAAAGGTAGCTTGAGAATCTCTTTGGTCTCTTTCTCTCTCTGGTTGTTCCTTGTGGACCTTTATGCCCTTCTGCTGCTTGTAGAGTTTGTCGGGCCCAAGCAGGCCTTTTATGTCCAATTGTAATATCTCTGGGTATGTTGCTTGGAGCAACTGAATCGGCTGGAACAACTGGAGCTATTGGATCATCTGGAATAATATTTGTCTCCCTCTGAACTGCTGAAGGGGGAGAAGGTATTGTCTCACTATCAATTTCCATCTGAGCTTCTTTGGATTTTTGAAAGGCTACTTCTTCTTCAAAAGTAACATTTCTGCTTACTTCAATTTGTCTTTGACCAGGAATGTAGATTCGATATGCTTTTGAGGATTCACTGTATCCAACAAATCTGCCCTTCCTTCCTGAAGGTTCTAGCTTGGATCTCTTTTCTTTGGGTACATGAAGATATACTGGACATCCAAATATTCTAAAGTGTCCAATCTCAGGCTTCACTTTGGTTGTTGCCATCCTTATACACACTTGCAAACGTGAGCTAAGTCCTGCTCACTTAGTGTGTCCTTGGAGGCACAATGCCTAGGTTCAAAGCCCACGCTGTCACTTTGACTTGAACCTCTTTCGTCTAGGCTTACTCCTAGGGAAGCCAAGGGGGGTAGATCCTAGTTTCTAGATGAGATTTAGAATTTAAGTTCTAGGAGTTGGTTTGAATTAGTTAAGGTTTGGGAAAATCTAACCTATGATGCAAAGGCAACAATGCAAGTGAAACAATTAGGATGTCAAGCAAGCCTTTTCCTAGGGAAACTAAGACTAGTGCCTAAGATTGGGCAAGGGGTCAACTAAGTTTAGGGGTATTGATTACACAAAAGTTACAAGATTACAAAGATTACAACAAGGTTAGATATAAACTAGATACAAAAGATACAATAAAGAATATCTAAGGATTACAACAAAGTAATGCTAAACAAAAATACAAAAGATACAAGATATAGAAATACAATGATACTAGGCACCAACTAACAATTACTTGTATGTGCAGGAATTAAAGATATTCAAGAAGATGCATCCATCAACATAACAAGCCAAGCATGCTCACAATAGAGTGTGTCCTCAAAGGATGCACTTACTCTATTGGATTGCTCTCAATGGCACACAAAGATCACTCAAGACCTAGAAAGATAGTGCCTCCAAGAGGATGCGCAACTTCTTGAGGGATCACACCACAAATAGGAACAACTTAAATGAAAGACTCCTGAGAAAGGAAAGTGTTCCAAAGCACAAATATGATCACTTAGACAATTAATCCACAACTCATAAAGATCACTTGCATGTAAATGTAAATGTGAAATGAATATGCTTGCAAATGTAAATGTAGATCACCAATGATAAGCTAAATAGATTGCCCAAAAGTTGTAGATTAAGGATTGATTAAAAGTTATTAATTGAAGTTTCAATCCTAGCTAAGTGTCAATCCAATACTCCCCCTTCCTTTATCAAGTAACTGCTGGGTGCTCAAGAAGTATGGCAACGAGGCCTACACTAGCTCCACAGGTCAGCCCAAGAAAAAGAGTACTCCCGGAAAAGGACGCTCCGCGCCACGAGACCATCCCCGACCTATCACCTTTCCATTGCTTCCT
The DNA here is from genome assembly GCA_009831015.1 of Picea engelmannii. Lineage (NCBI taxonomy): Eukaryota > Viridiplantae > Streptophyta > Pinopsida > Pinales > Pinaceae > Picea > Picea engelmannii. Next base: position 20,018 of record ML850555.1, read on the forward strand.
CTAGTCTTGGTTTTAAATGGTGAAGATGGGTCAGTAAAGGTGTCCTATTAAGTCTAGTTGGTTATTAAACCTATGGACTAAGTGTTTTTTAGGTGTTTGAGTATATTACCGTGAATTTCATTTGCCTTAAGTGCCAAAAGGGCCCAAAACCGAAAGGTTAAAACAATGGAAAATGAAGTTCTTAGATTGTAAGATTATTGCATGTAAAGCATAAAGAGAACTTGAAATAACTTGCGGAAATGAAATGATTATTTTACACCATTAAGATACCCATGTTTGCTTGCAAATGTGAAAGATAAATGCTTGAGGAACTAGAGCTTGCAAGTAAAGAAATAACGAAAGCAAAAGATTTTATCCTATGCCTCCACGGGCTTAAACTAGCATTTAGTTATGTGTGAGATCTAATCTAGATAATTTTAACCATGAGCATAAGCATATTAGACATCCACAACTAAGCTAGCTATACTATGGGGGTTAGAAAAATAAAAAGGAAAAAGGAAAAGAACTAAACTAAAATTGAAAATGAAAACAGAAATCAAAACAAGAAGGCAAGCCACTTGGGGACCCCCTTTGGGCTTGCTTACAATACTTAGAAAGATGGAGAGAAGAAGGGGTTTTGTTACCTCTTTGAAAGGGGGCCTTTGGAAATGTGTTGTGACTGAAAATAGGCAGCATGTACCCTTGACCTGGCGAGAACCTGCAAAAAACAACAAGCTATTGCTTGCTGGAAATGCTGCAACACACCCACAAATGTTAAGAAAATCTCTGTTTTGCAACAGAAATTTTCTGCATATAAAAACCAGAAAAATAATGTATTTAAATTGTTAGAATATAATGTATGTGCTCGTTTAACCATAGACAATATCATTATTGTCACCCAAGCATAGGTCGAAGCCACCCCCGAGCACCTTAACCTTGACAGAGGATCATTCTGGAAGAAAACCCTAGGCTAGATAGCCAAACAAGATAACGCACCTCTTTCCTAGGATAGCGCATCAAATAGGAGTAACAAGAGATGATCAAAGAGTCCAAACCATAACCAAGAGAGAGTCCAGGCCAAAACCGAAATCTGCTAGTTGCAGTAGCTGCAACGACAACTCTCCTCCAAACAAACTGGCCAACTGTAGTGTGCACAAGTGCTGCTTCTGCAGTTCTGAGAATGCCTGCCAGAATGAAGACTGGCCTCCTGTATTTATACTAAAAATGGCAAACTGCCTGGGCCGACTTCTCATTCTGGGTGCCTATTTACTTAGTATATAAAATTATCCTCTTGAGCCGACTTCTTCTCTTGGAGGCTAATAACCTAATACAAATTATCCTCTTGAGCTGACTTGTCTTCTAGGGTTATTAGTCAACTAATTTAGGGTTTCTTCTGTAATGATCTCAAACCATTATGCCAGGATCATCACGGTTTTGGTCTTTTTAAACTTTTTCTGGTTGTGGTATTTCGTCAAACACTTTGTTGATCTACTTGTTTATATGTGTTTACTTGCAGGATGGCCTCTTGATTTCAGCCTTAGGGTTTACTGATGTGTTATATATGTGTATTGCAGCAATAAACAAGAAGATATAACCATGGAACATACCTCAACCATATGCAATATGATAGACAAGCCAAAACATCTCAAATTTGCTTTTATTCATGAAATAGAGAAACCCGCTACAATGAAGATGCCGATCTGGAATGCTCAACAGATGGCTAAGAAGATAGACAATAGAGCTGCTACAAAATGCTCCATGAAGATACTATAAGCCTCCAAAGGCTGGATAAGAGATGAAGACTAATGCCAAAGTAGATCTGGGCCGTATGAAGTGCCAAACCCCCACTAAAAGATGCCACGTTTTGCTGGAACTGTCAATCCCTACAATTTCGGCCCTACTGTCAAAGACCTCCAAATGCTACGCTGAAGATGTCGAACTGTAGATCGGGATGAGTGGAAACCTCTCCTGAAATCTCAAACCGAAATACCAAGGGAAACTCCTCCAAATGCTAAATCCTTCAATTGAGCTGCGCCCTCCTGAAACTGTCAAACCCTACAATTTCGGCCTTGATGAAGGAGGCCTCCAAATGAGCCCAAACTCGGCCAAATGATAGATCGGTGTGATAGGATCCCTCTCCTGAAGTATCAGGCCAAAATGCTATGGATAAATCTTCCAAACTGAATAGATATGAATCTCAAAAATGCCTTCCTTCTCTCCAATTCGTCCCACTGCTCTAGGAAATAATCTGAACCATAAAGATCTCTCAAGAGGCACTAGAAATCATGGCTAAGGCCCTGCAAGTAAAACCCAAATGCTCAAATGTCCAAGAGCCCTCTCAAACTCCTACAACGAACCTTCCCTCAAGAATGGTCGCCCCCCTTGCTGGAAACCCCCAAAGGTGCGCCCCTCCTCCTTCCTGTGCCTATGGCTGGTGTAGAACCCTCTTGCACTGATGTAGAACCGAACTAGAATGGTGTGGGAGAGTATTGCATCTCCGAGACCAAGCTTGGGACAAGCTAGGTGGAATCTTTCACCACCTAATTGTCCTCTAGGGTTTGTTAAGTCAAAACCCTCAAAACCCCCAATGTTGGGCTCACTAGCTAGAAGCCAGATATCAAAATATGATCATACATGAATGAATGAGTAGAGGCCCTTGCGTTTCCTTTATACTTTTTGGCTCACCTTGTCCCTCCAAAGTGACTTTCATTTTATTAATATTTAATTAATTAATTAAATCAGTTTAATTAATTAATTAACCATTTAACCTCAGAAAAACACCTTATCTCTCCTTGTGGCTTCCCTGGCCACTGAAAGTCACTTCTCACTATCCCATCTTGTAGTGTTGCTCCTCCCGATTCCAATGAGCTATTACACTGAGAGGTTCCTCCAAGTAATGTGCCCAAAATGACCTCTTCAGTGAATTTAATTAACTTATAGCCCAAAATAGTCAAAATCATGGAAATCGTCGGAATGTAACGGAACCAAAGCCAACCTGTGTGGAATGGCTCATAATGATGAAATATGATAAATAATGCAAGCTGGACCCCACAATGCCTCTCAATAACCCCTGTACTCGCTATAACATCCATCTGGCTACTCTGGTCATCATAAACCTCTGCACTGTGATGATGTCCCAAAGTGGGGACATTACATCTTCTTGCTTCCCGGAATATTCTATTCTCGTTAGGTTTACACGTGGAGGTAAATACCTCCTGCAGCTACCATAATATCAACAATCCATCCTAGCTAGAGAGGTAGTTGAAAGTAATGGTCTTGAGCACAAACATACCATTTACCCAGTAGCATCAACATAGTCGTATAGACTATCTCATGACTAGATCATGAGCACCATCATCACTATCAGTGTCATCAGCTGCATCATCTCTCGAAACCATACTCCATTTGAGTAATCAGACATGATGCTGGATAAGTCACTCACTCCACAGAGTGACACAAGAGCCATTCTTCTAATCCAGACATATGTCCTAGAAGAATAAATGCTTTGAACCATTTTCCGTCTGGGAAATCTTTGTCCATTGATCATCCATCTAGTTGATAATCATTTCCAACACTACTGATAGTCTTCAAGGCGATCGAAACAATGTCATTCAATAGAACACAACTGTGTCTATCCATAGTAGCACACAACTACAATCCAGTGGTACACTGTCACACCAAGTAGCACACAGATACTTGATCAGTGACATATAGTCACAATCAGTGGAACACATCCACTACAGTAGTATACATCTCTTGTACGGAGACATACAGTCTCCATAACAATCATATCATCAACCTGCACAGAAAACATTGTTATGATATATAAACTGAATCATCTGGGCCATTCTTCCACTCACATTTGTGAGATCTGGAAGAGCATCTGCCCTGAGAAAGTAAAACATAAACGATGAGTTATCTGGACTATTCTTCTCAAACAAGGAAGAATCTGTCTCGATTTCTGAGCCTAGACCATTCACCTATCTGGGCCATTCCTCCGGCACTAAACAAAGCGCAACCTGGAGAGAATGAATCTGCCCTAGGGAATGCCTGTCCCTAATTGATGAACCTGGATCATTCGCCTATCTGGGCCATTCCTCCGACACTAAACAAAGTGCAACCTGGAGAGAATGAATCTGCCCTAGAGAATGACTATCCAGACCATTTCCTAAGGAAATGACTGTCCTGCACCAATCTCCAAAACGAATGACTGTCCTGCACCAATCTCCAAAACGAACCATTCTTCGAAACTGCTCACAACTGTGAGCTTCAAAAGAATGACTATCCGACGAGGCGGACCAGTCTTCTTGACCACTACTGAGAGTGACCGTCAAGAAGAGACACTGTCCTAGACCATTCCCTATGTTAACCACAAGGGGAATCATTGTCTATGGTACATCAATGATCCGTCGAACCATTTTCATTACGAAAATGACTGTTCGATCTGGACCATTTTCCGAACTGGAAAATGCCTGTCCGTCAGAAATCTCAAACCACTTTCCGAACTGGAAAGGAACTGCTCATCCTGGACCATTTTTCGAACTGAAAAATGACTGTTCGTAAATCAATGACACATCAGTGCTCCCTCCCGACCTGGGAGTCATCTCTTCCTTTTTCAATAAGAAAGTCATCTCCACGAGCTCCAGCTTGATTACACAAACTCTTTCATCTTGAACAAAGGCTTTACCAAAATGTTTTCTTATTTGCTCCTCTGTGAAGATATATATTGGAGAACCACTTCTCCTTTCTGGATTTCATCACGGAGAATGTAATGCTTGTCCTCAATGTACTTTGGTCTTTCTGGAACACTGGTTTTCTGAAGGCTTCATACAGCTCTGATCATCATAGTTGAATTCAACTCTTTTGTTTCCTGCTAGCTCATAACATCGTGGCAAGGGTCAAACTTGGAACATATCCAAGTGGTACTTCTTCTGTCATCATGAGATCTTTGTCATGGGTTGGCAATCCATCATCCTTGAGTTCTGAGTAACCATTATGATATAGTATCTTTGTTATAGAAGTTTTTTCACCACGCTTCTACTGTGCATTGGAGGCTCCGCACCAAGTTGTTTGAATCCATACAAAACCTTCTTCCATCTGCATACAAGAGTCTCTTCCTGGTATACCTCAAAGCCTTCAGGTTGTTCTACATACGTTCTTTGTTCAATTATTCTGGAGAACAGTCTTTGCATTCATCTGATGTAAACTCCAACCGATGGATATTGTGGACGATATAATGGCTCATGTAGAGGTATGTCTGGTTTACTAGAATAAGCAATCATCATAGTCTTCTCCCTCCATCTGGGAGAAACCTCTAGTTCTGGATCTCCGATGCTTACATTCATAAGTCTTCCATACACTGTTCTTCATCACAACTTTCATTTCCTCTGCTTGATTGCTTTTAGTGAGTTCAGGTTAGGCTGGTAGTCTTGTGATTCTCGATACAATGACTGGTTGTTCCATCTTTTCTTTCTCTTTTGGAATCTTCATGTTATTCCTTATGTTATTCTTTAGCTCTTAGGTCCATGGAGTTTTTTATAGATTCCATGCCCTGAAGATTCCAACTTCTTCCTTTCATCATAGGATCATGGATGTGGATGGACAACTAGGGATACTTTAAGGCTTCTTTTCGAAGAAGACTTCTTCTAAGGTCACACTGAACATGTG